>VSDK01019086.1:17500-38317 GCA_009767595.1 Symbiodinium kawagutii | reverse complement strand
GCAGGAATGGTTAAACAACTACAATTGTTGGTTGATTGCTATCAAAGGTGAATCAACTGGATGATGACTGGGGGTGGTAGGGTAGCTCTGTGACTTGAGAAAGACCCATAAACCATGATCATTAGATAATCATCCCATGTATACTGGACCGCGGATAAACCATGGTTCTCTGGTGCTTGAAAATTCAAAATGTTTGAAACTATGTACAACCATATGACCCCACTATAGTATAACCATGTATAACCATGTTTGAAACCACCAAGCAAATAACCATAGTATAATCATCCTGGTTCAGCCAGCGCCACAAACGACATAGGGAAGCTATGCTCCTTGACCGATGCTACCAGTTGTTGGTCACCGCACAAATGATTTACACATTTCGATCACAAAAGTGTATTGAATTGGGTATCTATTGGGTATCTATTGGGTATCTATTGGGTATTGGGATCAAAATGTCGAAAGTAGAATGTTAGGATAGATATCTACTGGGTATCCAGTAGTATGTATTGAAAGTAGCAAGTAGAGCTACTGCAACTGTTTGGGATAACTCTTGGGTATCTCCTCGCTGATTTCAACCATCAACATCATTTAAGAGGAATGACCTAAGATCCACAAAGAACATGTTCAATTTCAAGCAAGGGACCATATGGCTTCCGAATAGGGTTTCCATCTCAGAGTTGCTAAAGTTCTCATATCGCTTGGATGGCCCTCCAGCATTGCAGATCAAGAACCAACGACCTTCGTAGCTGAGCTTGAATTTGAGTAGCTCAAAATATCGCGTTGAGTCTGAGATTCGAATCCCCGCAAGAACTGTCAACATGGCCCAAACCCAAAAGATCGTCACAAAGGTTTCTGATTTTATTTCAACCAGTAATATCTTTACAATCTGAGATCTTCAATCATCCTCAAAGGTTACAATATGCACATCCCAGTGATCGCATGGCACTCCATGGCAAGGTCGAAGTCTGAAAGGCCTGGCTGTCATGATCAACGAACGAACGAGAGACGCGATGTTCAGCACTGCCAACCGGGCAATTTGGCTGTGGGTCAGTTCACCCCGTACCCCTGGTTCCCAATCACTAATCATTGTTTTCCCTACTAGTGTTGGAGGTTATACCCTATTAGTTGGTTGATTGATATTGACTCATAGCCATTTCTTCAGAGATCATGAGCTTTAAGGGGCCAAACATTGACACTGCTGATATCCCATGGCACCTCTGATAGTTTCATGGGAGGGATCTATCGCATATCTACCCTGGTGGCCCACAAGCTCTCAACGAACCTCAGCATTATGAAGTTCATGAAACAACTCATAGTCTTCAGTTTCATTTTAGCACAGGTGCACCATGCCTTCAGTGCTACACATGAATCCATTCCCTGCGGGACTCCTCAGTCGAAATGCGGCGATCTTCAAAGTTTAAGCCTAGCAGGAACAGGGCGGCTGAAAGTTGGAGAGTGCTCTCTAGCACTAAAAGTCGAACTCCCTTGCCCACAATCATGAGTACAAAGCCAATGGCATCTTACCTTCTGACCCAAGCTGACATGCTTTTTCGGCCAATTAAGAATTCAGATGTTGATGGCTCCAAAAGACTTCCCCAAGAAACAGGGATGGAACAAGCAAATGTTTGATGATCAATTGTCATCATTTGCTCACAACAATTTGATATCAGACTGGATCATCATTTGCGATCATGCAAAATAATCGCACTTGATGACAAATGATAATCCACTCCATTGATTGGCAACTACAATCATAACCTTGTGAATTTGAGGGGTCATTGCAGGCCACATTCAGAGAGATCCCAACACACAAGGTTTCCAAAACAGCATTGTTTCCCTTACTGCAAATGATCGTTTTGAATATTTTAACTTTTCACAAATACCACCAATATGAACAAACCCATGAAAGTCACTCCGCATGGTCCCGACCATCCATTTCAACTTGTCCCTCGTTGGTTGTCTTCAAATTTGGACAACAAAAACCGGGGAAATGGCTCCTTTCAGATCCAAATCCGTGTCAGGTTGATTAGTTGAGGTTTTGATTCGTGATGGCCCAGATTAACTCTAATAATCCATAGCCACACTCTTCTTGAAATAGTTGGTACACTATTGTTCACGATCAAGAAAAAAGTGTGTTTCTTCACCCCTACAACCAACTCTGATCCATCGATATCCACAGCCACCAGCCGAACCCCCAACGCCCGGCATGGCGCGGCATGGCCCGGCGCTCGCCTGCATAGGTCATGACTCTCCGCAAGGCGTCGGCCCCTACGCTGGCCGCACAGGGCGCAGCCGCAACCACCGGCGACAGCAGGCGCAGCTGTTGCGGAAGGAACGCCATGCCTTGGTAAATGGGTCTCAGGCCATAGGACCCCCCAGGCGAATCATCCGGTTTACTTGCCATTTACGGTAAGAAACCAACCAGGAATGTATTATTCTATGTATTGTCTATGTATCAATTGATGTTAATTAGCAGGCATGTAGCGTTCATTATTATTCGATGTTGATTAGCAGGAAGGTATTATTCTATTCATCTCTGGGAAAGTACTTTTCTTTCAGGGGGAGCGGAGGTTGGAACTCTGGGTTACGGCAAAAGCCAACTAAATTCTTATGCGTTTCATAGCAGCTATTTGAGGATACGTGCCCCCCATCTGGTGATATACCCATTGGATACGACGGATTGAAAGCGTATCAGAGTAGGGCTGGAATCATCTCCCCATAGATCAACGAATGGGGGTGTTTTCAATACCTCTTTTGTATATGTGCACATGTTTACACACATGTGCATACACAGACACATACATTTAAAAATTCATATATATATATATATTTATACATATACATATATATTTATGTAGCAAGAGAGCGAGAGAGAGAGTGTGTGCGTAAATGTCAGTATATATGTATACAGTACATATGATCATCGTCATTCTTAGTAGTAGTAGTAGTAGCAGTAGCAGTAGCAGTAGCGGTAGCGGTAGCGGTAGTGGTAGTGGTAGTGGTAGTGGTAGTGGTGGTGGTAGTGGTAGTGGTAATGGTAGTGGTAGTGGTAGTAGTAGTGGTGGTAGTAGTAGTAGTAGTAGTAGTCGTCGTCGTCGTAGTAGTCGTAGTAGTCGTAGTAGTCGTAGTATTTGTTGTTGTAGTAGTAGTAGTAGTAGTAGTAGTAGTAGCAGGAGTAGTAGTAGTAGTAGAAGAAGTAGTAGTAGTAGCAGTAGTAGTAGTAGGACGAGGAGGAGGAGGAGTAGTGGTAGTGGTAGTGTCATAATTACTATGTTCATGCATGTATAGATGTCTTTGCATATAAATCATATTATCATATCTATATATAAATATATGCATGCTCGTAGAGGCATGTTAGCCATCTCCTTGCTTGACAAAAACAAGCATATCCCCCCCAATATGGTGAAGGTGTGCCACGGTAGACTGAAAAAAATAGTGAGCTGCTTTGTATGTCTAGATTAGCACCAACCGTGTGCATATACCCACCATACATACCCATTAAACCTTTGTAACTCAGGGAAGTGGACACAGTAGCAGATTCGCGTGGACTCATGGTAGATGGCTGGTAGTGCTTAATGATTCATGATAATCAAAATAATGGTCAATCATGGTCAATAAATGCTTCATGATCAATGGATGGCTGATAGAGGCTGACAACGGCTAAATAATTTGACTTTGGTTCAAATGAGCCGTAGCTACAGTATAACAATTACAACTGAGCCATTCATCAATTGTTTTTTTGCTGACTGGTAATGGCATTGCGTGCTCAAAAATGGTTCAAATGGTGATTTCTTAAAATAGGGGTACCCCAAAAAATGCTTGGTTTATTGCGATAAATGGTTAAAAAAGGATGATTTGTCATGTGTGAGGTAAAGAGTATTATTGAAATGAGTACTATTCAGGTGCTGTTGCTCTGGCACCCACTCGTTCCAGAAAGTTAGGAAAACACCTCGAAAATTCCAAAACATCCGAAAATATTCCAAAAAATTCTGAAACATCCAAAATCATCACCGAAATATCCACTCAAAGTTCACAACATGGTTCCCAAATTACTCCGAATTTCACCCAATATTTCGCCAAATGGTCCACACAAAATTCCAAAACATTCCAGAAAAAAATCAAAAAAAGCAAAACATTCCCAAACATTCCAAAAAGTTCCAAAACATTCCAAAACATTCCAAAAAAATACAAAACATTCCAAAAAAATCCAAAACATTCCAAAAAAATCCAAAACATCAGACAAATAAGCGCCAAATCATTCCAAATAATTGCAAATTATTAGAAATCATTCAGAAAGATCATTAATGATGTGGAATGTTTTGGAATTATTTGGAATGATGCATCCCACTGTAATTATGTAGCCAATAGTACTCAAATTCATTGGTACCCATAAGGCTATAGAAGAATTTGGGGGTCCCCCCCATGACTTGAGAAACACCCCTGCACCCCTGGTTTCCCCATCATTAACCAGGCTGGTTTCCCTACTATTGCTGGTCATTATCCCCCTGAGCAACACCCAAACGTGTTAAAACCTCGGCAGCCGCGCTATGCCGAGACACGACCCCAAGGCCAATTGGGAATCCAGCGGTTGTACCAGCCACCTGCACGCCGCCTGTGAGCGAGGACAACTTGGGCCTTGGGAATATGGTAACGAGTAGGGATGACAGTTATGGATGGATAACAGTTGTGGATAATAATGGATTAAGGATAACTATGATCTATGATGGGTTAATTATCTTAATTATAATAGATAACTCCAGTATGATAACTCCAGTTATGGATAATCTATGATAATTAAGTATGGAGAATCTATGATAAATATGGTAACCATAATTATGGATAACTATGATCTTTGATACCTGCATTACCTTGATGTTTTTTTTCGATAAGTCATTTGCTTTTTGCCAGTCGATTCTTTTGGGTGGCTTGGTCAGTAGCGAACTCTCGATACAACTAAGAGTCGCCAACACATGGGTGCTTCTCAAAATGGGGGTACCCCTAAGTCATCCTTTCAGTAAGCATTTGTAGTAATAAACCATCCACTTCTGGGGTCCCCTATCTATGCTTTGAGAAACCCCCAAATGACTGGAGAACTACCAACGACATCCAACTACCAGCGCTTGCTGAAAATACTTCTCTGTTATTCAGCTGGTGAACCACCTATAATTAGACCGATGATTATATACATATAACTGTTCACTATACTTACAGACTGATAATATACATACAACTTAACTGTTCATAGTAAGAACAGGGGCCCTTGGGGTAGGTGCTGTGTCATGAAGACCCCAAGCTATAAACCACCTACCCCCTGGTGGCACCTGGACGGCTGGATCACCGAACGTGCGGCATTTCTGTGGTGAATATTCCGTTGCCAGGGTACCGGGCGCTACACATCTGTAAGGAAACAGACGGACCCCCTTGCAGTGAGACTCGCACCAAGGATCCTACAGCTTTTACTTAACTGGCAAATGATGTTCCTATGAACATCGACAGGTTCTAGCCATGTGCTTCCACTCAAGCCATGGTTTTCACAAACTTCAGAATTAGTGTTGGGAAGTTCTGATACCAGTCGTGTGCGAGCCACCGCCTTGTCGCACGTCAATGTTGATGACACTTCAACAATTTGTTTCAGTGTTTCAATATAGCAGCAACCAGAATGTGGTCATACGACAGTACTGAACAGAATGGGACACATGAGAAAAGGCCCATCCCATCCACCAGCAATGGTTGAATTGCATTCGGATTATGGTATTCCAAGCATTTCCAAGCTCTGATAGCCTATACCAATACAAACCAACACTTGAATGATCATCGCTGGCGCCCAACAGCAACTGGTCGGCCGTTACTGGGTCAGTTTGTGACGTAATTCGGTACCCTGCAAACCATCGGTCCATGTGTTTCTGGTGCTATTCGCTGGTCAAGCTGTGAAAGCAGATCCATTTCTTCTCAAATGGTGGTTGCTCAATCTAGGGGTACCCCCAAATCATCCTTTATCTCAACCATTGAGAAGAATAAACCATCAAGCTTTGGGACCCCCCGATTTTCAGAACTCCAAATATCAACGACCCACAGCTGGTGAGTCACCAACCGCAGAACCTCAGCTTCACAGCTGGATTTTCCAAACCTCCGCAGGTCCCTTGTAGCAGCGACCCCCGGGGACCCCGCCGATCTGCTGCCGCTGCGGCGGACTTTGGCCGCGATTTGGCTTTGGCTTTGGCCCTGGCTTTGGGGCCCGCCGGACGGCGCAAGACGCGGCGCTTGGGCGCCATGGCGATGTGGCAAGTTGCAAAGTTGGAGAGTTGGAGAAGCTGAGGGCTTTGCGAAGCTTTGATGGTGAGGCACCGATCTGGAAGATTGTGGAAAGAACCTGCTCTTGGATGTGCCACTGGCCGCACCTGGGAATGTCTGGTAGCCGTGCTGAACCATGGTGAAGCTATGATCCAAATCCTGTGAGCCCCAGGATCAGCGGGTGGCATCCAATGGTCCAGATGGACCAAAAAGCATCCTGAAACACAACAAATGGGCGGTCCCTACTGGTAACCCTAGCATTTCTTGGATCCTGGCACTAGCCGAAGAATCGTGGCGGAATGATCTTATAATATCAAATATACCAATCCTTCATCGACCACAGCCCATCATTTTGCATACTTCGACACTGTCAACAGAATGAAATATCATTTTTTGGCAATACTGAACCACTATCAACCATCTATTGACCATTGACTAACCATGGATTTACCGTCATTGTCCACTGCTATCCATGACCTTAGTTAAACATCATTCACCAGCATGATCATTCATGATAGTTCGATCATCAACATATGCATCCCCAAGACCTGGTGAGGAACTGGCAACCATCTGGCAACCAGCCCCTTGACCATCGACCATGGACCGTCATGCTATCCAACACAACACAACCAACCAACCAACCAACCCACCAACCAACCAACCTACCTACCTACCTGCCTACCTACCTGCCTACCTACCAACCTACCAACCAAGTTTACATCAACCGTTGCATCTCCGGCCACACGGCTGCCACTTGCGGCCAGCAGGCTGTGGGCTGTGGGGGGCAGCGTGGGCATGCCGCTGGAACAGCGGCGGCCTGGCGTCGATCCACCGAAGCGATTGAGTTGGGAAGGCCCGACGTAGAGGCTACTGGTTGTCAACCACTAGATTATGAACCAGATAGTCTAAGTTTATTAGAATCATTAGCAACTAGTAGATTGTTAACAACTAGTTGGGAAGGTCCGACTTAGATCATGAGCAAATAACATCAACAAGTAGACTATTGAACTAAGATAGTCTATTAGTTGTAGATTATGAACTAGAACAACTGGTGATAACTATCAACTAGTAGATTATGAACTAGTTAACAACTAGTGATAACTACTTAACTATCAACTAGTAGATTATTCACAGATTATCGGGGATAACAACGAGTTAAAATTAATTAGCGATAATCGACTAGTTAACGAGTAGTTCACAACTACTTAACAATCACTAATTAGATTATGAACTAGTCAAAAACACGCTTCAGCTTTGTTGGCCCTTCCCGCCTCCAACTTGAGGGGAAGAATTCCAATGGAAACTTGTCAAAAAACTTGCAACTTATTGCCCCACACCACAAACACCTCAGACAATTACTAGGTGCCCACACTGCCGCCTGAGCTGCTGAACTCTGGAACTCTTTTGTTCTTGTTGATGGCTGAAAATTTCGGGCCTAAGCTGGGAGCTTGACCCAACCTCATGACCCTGTAGTGTCAAGCGTGGCGACGACAAGACCAAACTGATTCTTGACAACTTCAGCGCAATCTATTGCAGAAGTTATACTTCCTAATAGAGAAGAAAAACAAGGCCCGGCTAACTAACAGCCATGGCGATACATGACAAGGCAAGGCGGAGGCAGGGGATGGTTGGAGGGACAAAGACAAAGAGGAAAGACATTCGAACGCCTTCAGATCGAAATCTTGAAGCCAAAATGTCGTTCAATCAAAAAACAATGATAAATCATCGGTTTTTGGGAAAATTCCAGTGTTGGGAATAGGACAATTTTGGCCGACTGGAAAACCTTCATCAAGCCATTTTGAGCTTACTTCAAAATCTGGATCTTGAGCTGACACGAAACAATTTACGGATGAGATCATGTTGGTAGCCATTGCGCGGAAGTACTGCCGCTCCAAACTCCACTGCCAAAGAATGCCTCACTTCCAGTACCAACTCTTCAGAGAAGGTGTCTAGTTGGGACGGTCTTCAAACTGTTGGAGCACTGCGCTGGTCAGGAACTTTTGGCGGACATCCCGATCGCGGACGCCAGTTTGGCGGAGCGCAGGACTGGACCGCACGGCTTGGCGAGGATTGCGAAATCCACCCATAGCGGCTTGGAATTGAATTCATGCACTGTAGCAGGCGATGGGTCAGCTTCGTCTTGAATTCCCTTGGTCACGGCTGTGACAGGGTGCTCAGGCTTTTTGAAGTCTGCTCGCACCAAGACATTGCGCGGCGCCCGACTTTCACATAGGTTCTGCTCATCCCTTCTTCTGATTCGAGGAATTCTTTCAAGGATCGTGCCCACGCTAAACACAAGCCTGCCGGATACTCCGCTGCCTTGCTTGTTTTCCAAACTGTCTGTTCGGTAAATGGGTCCCAGACTTTGCCAACCAGTTTTGCGCGCTTGTGGGGTCTTACTTGCTGACGCTTTTCATCCAGCTAGCATCTGTTGCAATCTGAGTTGGCTTCACTGACATACCACCATACGCAGACTGTTCTAGGTACACCTCTGCAGCTTCTTCTGCTTCTTGGCTTTGACGATTGGCTTGCAATCCCGAGCAAAAGAGTCCCAAGGGTTCTCAACTAACACAGTGGTGTTGTGAACATTGGCGTGAGCACACAACTTTTCTACACGGGTGATGGCCCCAACCCATAGGCCATTCTTCTGACCTGACCACCTCTACGTCACCATGTTCGTCGCATCTTCTCGCTCTGGTAAATGATCTGCACGGCCAGGCGATGTGGACATGGTCTGCTTCCTCGGTTGCTTTCATTGCTTGAAGCATGCCTTCTTCGGTTTCTATCTCCCAACCATAATACTCTTCCAGGGGCGGCAACACCTGGACTAAGTTGCCACAAACATCGCGAACAGCGTTTGAGAAACCCGCGAACCCTGCGTAGAGCTCCACAAAAATGTAGGGCCTCAAACTTCCAGTAGCGCCAGGTTTCGAGGAGAAGTCTGGCGTTTCTTGCGGTCACTTGGCTGCTTTCTCTTTCCCAGCCCCCTTCTGCTGCTTCTTTGCAAGTAATTAACGGGCAAGCTGAGTTCACATGGCTTCCAAGACAATGCTGACAACGGTGCACTCGACTGTCTGGGCAAGGGCCCTGACAGCCCCCATGCTTTCCTTTTGAGAAGCGAAAGCACAGCTCGAAACCATCGTAGTCCGTGATGTAATGTGTGTGCCCCACTTTCTTGGGTGGGAGCCTTTGCCACTGCCTTTGCTGCTTGACGCGGCTGTACTGGCTTCGGAAGCAGCCCCCTTTCTTTTTCGCTTTGACGGCAATGCGGCACTGTCTTGCTGCACATTGCCCTGGTGCACTGTCTTCTCCAGCGCTGCTTTTGCTTCTTGGGACATGGCAGCTTCCCAACATTCTTGCCACCTCTGGCCAGAAAGGTGTGAGCTGCCTGACCACGTTCTTCTGCCAGAACTCGAAATCCCGCGCTGCAAACATGAAAGCCCCATTCCAGGGCGCAGAGGCATCGAAAGTGATGCCCATAGGTAGATTTCCTTCGGCTTGGGCTTTGGTCAAATTTCTGCGATAACGGTCCAAAGCTTCTCCTCTGCACCTGTCGTCTGCCTGCATGATCAAATGCCAAGCTTCTGGGAACTCTTCTACCAACTTGACAATGTTCTCGTAGTACTCTTCCATGACTGCTGGAGTGACAACTTGCTTCGCACGTGCAGGTGGAGCTTGTTGATGACGGAGCATGTACAAGGTGGAGCGGTACACTTTCCAACAACCAGCCCATGCCGAAAACGAGTTCGGGCCTGGCACCTCTACAGTTCGAAAGGTGCCGTCTGGCTGGAAAACCCATGCCTTTGCGCGCATCTGTTTTTGCATGCGCCTTCCATAAGGAGTGAACAGACTGAAGTCTGCGTACGGAGCTTCTCCACGGGATTCCACACGGTCTTTTAAGGCAGCAACTGTTCTGGAGACGGCTCTGCATCCTGACTGGGCTCCGCGCCGGTGATCTCGACATGGTTGATGTAGCACTGGTCTATGTCGCTTCGGCTGAGTGGATTGATCTCTGTGTCGTCCAGTTGGTCCAGGACTGTGCACGCCTTCACGTGAAGCCGTACTTGTGCTGACTGGTGCCTGAACCACAGGATCTGCTAAAGGGTCTTGATCTTCTAAGCCACACATCCTGCGGCAAGCTCTCCAAAGAAGCCCAACCTGGATTGTTTCCGTGGCAGTGAGGACTCGGCCATTGGGGTCTCCTGTCACGGCAATCCGCGCTGCCCGCAGGTGTGCAAGCAGGGCAGTGCGCGGGAGAGCGGCCATCCGGACATTGCTCTAATTGCCACACCCAGTGCTGCGGAAGACTGGCCCAGTCGCGCACATCGTCAAAACTTTGGAAACCTGCTATCTCGGTATCTGTGGGCAAGAGCGACGCCATCTAAGCTTTGTGTGCAGGCACGGACTGGACAACTGCTACAGCCAGGCGGGGTGCCACAAAGATGCTGCCAATCTCTCCAGGATGACTTGGCACTGCAGCAGCTGGACCACTCAGGCCCTGGTTCACCCGCTGGCGGTGCAGGCAGCCACAGCGCCAGCCCCACACAAAGACATAGAAGGAAAGACATTCGAACGCCTTCAGATCGAAATCTCGAAGCCAAAATGTCGTTCAATCAAAGAACAAGGATAAATCGAACTTCACAGGAGACTTCAGCTGCATGACACACATCAAACTGAACATGTTTCACTCGACCACCTACAAAGCAATCAGCTCATGTTTGTCCTAGCACAATTCTTGTTGACCGACAACGATCCAGCCTTTCGTCGAGCCCTTCTGGGAAAGAGCCGACCAATGCGAGGCCCGTTTAGCCCAGGCGATGTAGTCATGTATTGGCAGAAGTTTGCCAAGGCGAGCCGACATGGTGCAGGTCGTTGGCACGGACCAGCCCGAGTGGTCCATCAAGACACTCCCAGTTCTGTGTGGTTATCTCATGTAGATAGACTCTTTAAGTGTGCCCCAGAACATATCCGTCCAGCATCCTTACGGGAATGGAACCAACAAGGACCATTGGTTGTGCCTGAACCTGTATCCCAGCAGTTCCCTGATAAGTTGTCGCCGCCATTGCATGACTCAGTGTCAACTGCACCTTCGGTGGATTACTCTCCTAGTTTTGCGCCAAATTCCCCTGCACAGTCAGGAGTTTCAAATCAACAACCAGAGAGTGAAGATGCACCGAATGCACCGACACCATCCATGGAATCGGATCAGGATTCTCCGGGGTCTGACTCTAACAGCCCAGCCCCAGAAGCGGCTGTTGAAGGAACCGACAATCCTGTCGCCATTGATCTAGAAAATGAATCAGGACAAGACGATGAGTCCCTGATCACTCAGGAAGTCATTCTTCAGTGTAATGAAGTTCCGACAAACCCTTCCAACATGGCACCCTTGTTTGATTGGATTTCCTTTCAAGCATCTGATTCTCCTCAAGATGTACTCATAGCGGAAGATGGTTTACCCTCTGTGTCAAAACATTTGGAATGTGAGTCAGATCAATGTTATGCCTTGGAAATTCCAATGACAGAACAGGATTGTAATCGGTGGCTGATGTCAGAAAAGCCAGAAGAACTGATCTGTGTAGCCGCAGCTAGCAAGAGGGCACGTGCAGAAGTGAATGTTCGCCAACTTTCTCTTGCTGATCGTATGTTGTTTGAACAAGCTAAAGATGCCGAGCTTAACTGTTGGTTACAAACCAGTGCCCTCAAACCTATCCTTCGAAAACATTTGAACCCTCAACAGATCCTCAAGAGTAGATGGGTACTAACATGGAAGGCAGTCGATTCTTCAGAATCCAACACCACCAAACCCAAGGCGAAGGCCAGATTGGTTGTGTTAGGATTTCAAGATCCAAAGCTCACTGATGTCGTCAAAGATGCCCCAACGTTGACCAGAGAAGGCCGACATAGCATCCTCCAAACCATAGCTTCCCGTGGTTGGGAATTGTGTTCCTTTGGCATCAAGACAGCCTTCTTGCGAGGCCAGGCTGATGCCCAGAATCCTTTGGCCATGGAACCACCCATTGAACTCCGAAAGAAATTGAACCTTTCCAGTGATCAAGTTGGCGCCTTGGTTGGTAATGCATATGGTCGAGTGGATGCTCCACTGTTGTTCTATCAAGAACTCTGTAAGCAGTTGACTTCCTTAGGCTTTCGCGTTCACCCACTGGAACCATGCACCTTCATGCTAGAATCTGGAAAAGGGGCCAAACGTATTCTCCATGGGATATTGGGCACTCATGTAGACGATGGTGTTTGCGGTGGTGATGCCTTCTTTCATGAACAATTGGACCGACTCAAACAAGTTCTTCCTTTTGGTACCTTTCGAAAACGGAAATTCACGTTCATGGGTATAGTGCTGGAGCAATTGCCTGACTTTAGTATCACTGCATCTCAAGAAGATTATGTCAAACAGATTCCGGCCATTGACATCGGACGTCATCGCCGCAATGAACCAGATGCTCCCATCACTGAAGCTGAGCTGAGCAAACTGAGAGGCCTCATAGGCTCTCTCCAGTATGCTGTGACTCACACCCGTCCCGACATGGCGTCTACATTGGGAGAAGTCCAAACACAAATTTCAGGAGCCACTGTCAAGACTTTGATTTTAGCCAACAAAGTTCTTCGTGATGCCCAGGAGCATTGTGATGTTAAGATTTGTTTCCGCTCCATCCCTGTGAATGAGGTTGCACATGCTAGTTTTGGTGATGCATCCTTTGCCAGTGCAAAGCAACTTTCCTCCTTTCAGGGCACCATCATTTTTGCTACTAATCAAGACCTAGCTGATAACAAGAGAGCTCCTTTGAGCCCACTCACATGGACTTCCCGGAAGATTGCCAGAGTTGTACGTTCAACCCTCTCCGCCGAAGCTTTTGCCATGTCCAACAGTGCGGACCGCTTAGGATGGATGAGACTTCTTTGGGGCACTATCAAGATCAACGATTTTGATTGGCGGGATCCAGTGCAAGGTTTTTCTCAATTGCCTTCAGCCACAATCGTCACCGATTGTAAGAGCCTTTTCGACCTAGTAACTCGACTTGCCATGCCCTCATGTGAAGAATTCCGTACGACCTGAGAAGTTCTTCTAAATTAAAGAGAGATGCCGAGAACATTGCGGATTTCGTTGGATTCCCACATCTTTACAGCTTGCAGATGCTCTAACTAAACCTATGGATCCTACCTTGTTGCGTCAAGTACTTGCGTGTGGCAGCTTTCAACTCCATGATGAACAAGCCACACTTGAGTCCAATGCTCATCGCAAACATGCTGTTCGCTGGCTCCGCGACCAAGAGGCAGTTTCACATCAACAGAATTTTTGAGGAATGTGAAAGTAACATTACATGTACTTCCACGTCCTCACCTGTCACCTTGATGTGAACTGTGCTGCCCAGTATGTCATCAATCCTTTACCTCGTGGCTATGTGCCGCCTCAAAGCCCATGAGGTGGGAGGGTTGTGGCCCGTAGCGCGGGGCGTTGCGACGGCTGAGCCATAGTGTCTCAGGGAAAAGACCGGTTGCTGCGGATCGACTGACAGGGTCAGGTGTCTAGCAGTTGGACTGCATCCAAGTATCTTTGATCATCTGCAGGGCAGATCTTTGAACCGCTTCCAGTGTCTTTGACAATATGTATATATAGCTGGTATATCCCCTATATCCCCTACTATTGTTGGTTGTTATCCCCTATCATTGGTATACTGATTGGTATAACCTTTCCACAAGACCTCCAGGCACATCTCTCCTCCGAGCCTGTGGAACTGGGTTTAGAACCTGTCGGCGGAGCAGAAGTCAGCGGTCTGAATCGCTGGTCGGAAAACGGCCATGGCGACGATCAGCCATGATCAGCTATGATCAGCCATGATCAGCCTTGCAAATGCTTAGGGTTTTATTGTCTAACCGGTAAAAACAAAGGCCCTTTTAGCCCAAAGAATCAATCCAAATCCAAAATCCCCCCCAAAAAAAAGTAGGGCACGCAACAACTGCAGGATTTGAACCTATCCACGTGCTGAGCCCCGGGGTTCCTGTAGATTTCCCAACCGTTTCTGGGACCTGTTGAACTGGAGACTAACCCCACAGCTTCAGCTCGGAACCCAGGCACCTGGATCCATCCAGGCAACGACATGCGTGCCTCAAGCGCCAGTCTGCGATGTGCTTCAAAGTTACTGATAGCTGCTGTGGGTCTGCAAATCGAAGAATCATTTTCGCACAGTCTAGCCTTAACATCAACCATCAATCCGAGCATATCACCAATGGTTGATTATGTCATTGCTAGACCATCACCAATCAACCATTTGTTTGTAGCAAAGCCTTGCAGCGTGAGGCCATGATGCTGGTAGCGCCAAAGCCTGGAAGCCTTGAACCTTTTCCTTCCCTGTCATCGCTGGCGTCGCTTGTTGGCCATTCACCATTTCTAAATGACAATGCAAATGGTTGCTGAGTCTACTGATCAGATTTTCTTGTTACCAAATGACTATTCAACACACACTAAGTTTACATACACTAAGCTTGACATATGACTATTCAATATTTTCTTGTTACCTACATATTCAATATTTCTACTGATCATATACAAAGTCTGCTTTCCCTATCAATAACCATGGTTTTCTCCATGAAATTGTTGGTGATGTTCCCCCATTAGTTGGTTGATTAATATTGACCCATAGCCAAATAACCTTTCCAAAAAGACCTCCAGGCACATCTCTACCATAGCAGCAAAACCATAGCCATATCATAGCCACGTCACTTCCACATTGCTTGGTTCTGTCTCCCTACCGTTGTGCATCACAGCTTTGGGTTCACAGCGCCGCGGAAAGGCGCCTGTGTGGCCAGCGCCGCCCGTGTCGGACATGTGACCTGGACAACAAAAGCAGCCGGGGATGCCATCAAGAGAGGCATCCAGTAGCAACGATCACCGGTTGGTTAGTGGTTAATAAGGCTCTTAGTAATGGTTGATAAGGCTTAGTAATGGTTAATGGAGCTTTAGTGATGGTCAATAGAGCTTTAGTAGTGGTTAAAAGAGCTTTAGTAATGCTTAAGAAGGCTTCGCAATGGTCAATAGTGGTGATTAATAGTGGTGAACAAAAACAACACATTGTTTTCGTCCTTGACCAACAAGGGGTACAACCATCAACCATCAACAACAAGAGCACATTGTAGTTCGCATCATGCTTATCCTGTAGTTTCGAAGCAATTATAGGAATTGGAATGCACAAAGAAGTCTGGTCAATGGAGATTCTACTCTGGGCACCATTAGTGACTATGGGCTTGACCACGGGATAACAAAATCTGAGGTAAACGGCCATGGTTGCTGCGATGGTGCAACCCATCGATCAATGGAAGGCCACTGTACATACGATTGTGTATGTCTATAGTCCACAGACTTGTGTATAGGATTACTCTATCCAATGACGCGAATGTGCTGCGTATTGATCCACGTCTGCATCAACCATGTTGTTAGAATTCAAGCTTGTACAGCAACTGTCACACAAGCATCACAAGCATGATAGCAGAATATCTCGTGAACTATTGGAAATGTATGATCGATGTGCTAATGACCTCCGTATATTCTCCTTTCGTTGAAAGGTGTGGCGTTGCTCGTTGTTGTTGTTGCCTCACTAAGGGACTACGAGTGAGGGCAGATGTGGCTTGCCTGGCACAGGGAAGCCCTCTCCATTGACACCCGCTGCCTGATCCACGTGCTCCAGGGTTGCTAGCGACAGCCGTTGCGCTGTGGGTGATGTGACCTGGATTCGGATGAGCCCCCAGCCATGACAGCTACGGCAGCTACGGCTGCTATGGCTTGTTTCATCTGGTTTCATCTTGTTTCATGCTCATCTTTGGGGCTAGCAACACCCAACTGAAAAGGACTTGAAAATCACTGGTGTTCAAGGATAAAGGCCTTGAAAATCATCTGAAAACGCCTTGAAAACTGGTGGCCACCTCCGATTTGCACCGGACTCAAGCATACTCCAAAAGGACCTGTGAATTCTCCGATGTTAAAACCACGTATGGAAGACATCTCCAAGCATTTACGCAGGCAGCAGGGAACTGCCCACCAATCATCACAAGGAACAGTGATTTCTTGGCGGAAATGGCTCCGCGGCAACATCTTGATTGAACATCATCAACTTAACTATCATCAACATCAAGTATCAACTAGTTCCATATTAACCATCATTAACCATCATTGAAAATCATTGACCTGAATTGGTAACATCAACAGCTGCCTTAGTGGCCGGTGCTCAGTCCGTGTTTTTGCAGTTCATCGCCACACTACCAATGGGTTTTCAGGTCTTGGTGACGTGTCTTGCATCATACACAAATCAATACAGTACACTATATAAGATATAAACTAGTATTTTTAGATATATATTTACATATGCATCTAAATTCTAAATGAATGTAGTACTTTGAGAGATATGTAACATTGTGTAACTATCCTAAAGTTGGCACGTGTCTTCGGCAAAAAAAACTTTGACCAGCCATTGGTGTGGCAGCACAATGTGGCCCCAAGAAGTCTGTGTCCTCGAAAGGTCATTGGGGCTAAATTAGGGTAAACCCCTATACCACCGCTATAAATGTGTCACCTAAAATCCGTTTGGTTGACTTTCAAACTAACAGTTATGTAATACCTTCAGTATCGATCAATACATCGACTTTCAAACTAATATTCTGATTTCCTTCAGTATCGATCACAATACATCGTTACGTTCTTGAACCCAACAATCTGGGGACAATTCGTTTTGTTGCTGGCGAATCGCGGCAGGAGAACAACTGGAGGAGAACTCCTCAACTGACGGCACTTCAGGTGCCTCAACTTGTTGGTTTCGCAGCTCAACTTGTTGGTTAAAGTGCTCAACTTGTTATCCCAGATGATGAACCAACAACTTGAGCTGCGAAATGACTGTGCCGCCACAACTGAGTGCACCAGCTGGCACTGAAATGCTCCATGGGTGGCATTGCAGGACCTGAGACGTTGGCAGTCACAACTTGCCTGGAACAGAACTAATGAAATGAGATGCATGTGCCTTGGGAGGGTTCCATTTCTTGGTATTACTCCAGCGGCTTAGGATTTGGATTTGGGGGACCAGGTTCCCCTAGTTCAACCAGGTAGTCAGGTACCCCCTGCGATCAACCCACGAGGGTTGATAAGGTGATGTGCTTCTTATTATGTCCTATCTACCTTCTTATTCCTGCATCGCTTTTTGCCCCTATTTCCAGATATGATGTGGAAATCCCCCATTAGTTGGTTGATCAATATTGACCCATAGCCAGGTGGGTATACCTCCAGTCACATTGGGTCTAGGTATGTCTAGGTGCATGCTCAGGATGGAACGCCAAGCGCTACGCCAGTTCCAAAAGGATTTCCCAAACCCTCTGACTTAAAGCCCTACGGCACATGGTGATGGGTCAATATTAACCAACCAATAATTGGGGATAATCACCAACAATAACAGGGAAAACAATGGTTAATAATAGGGGAACCAGGGGTACAGGGTTTTGACCCACAGCCACTTAAAGCCCTACGACACATGGAAAGGACGCTGGGAACCCTGCCCCCCAAAAACACGTTTCTTTTCACACTGATAAAATCTACATAAATCTATGCACATATGCGAATTTCACCCTGGCAGTGGCATTCCCGTCCAGCCTCTAGCAATCCAAAGTTATGGTCAGCCTTTGGCTTGGGTAACCAAATGTGCAGGGGCAGCATGCACCCCAGATGAGCGAATCCACTAGTGCTGTCAGCTGTAATCTCATGGCTGCTTGTGGATAAAACGCACCTGTCACGGTGGTATTGACACGGAACGCGCAATCCCAGCTACATACCGAGTACACTCATCCTATGCAATCATATGCAATCATCAACCAACAGACCTGGATCCCGCTGAACAAGAGCTTCCTAGTCATATTGCTGGTGAGAGGTCAGTTTCCCTGCGCAAAGAAAGAAGTTGAGTCGGCAGCTGAAGGTTACTGTACTTTGTTGGCATGGAAAACTCCGAGGTGTGTCCAAAAATGAAAAGTTTCCTTGCAAAAGCCTTCCATGTTCGGGTGCACCAAGGCAACAAACCCAGTGAGGCAACTTTGCCATTAACCAAGCAGCTTGCAGCTGGCATGGGTGTCACCAGTGGCACGGACACCGGCGTGGCTGTTGCCATGGGCATCCCTGGTGCCATGGGCATCCCTGGTGCCATGGGCATCCCTGGTGCCATGGGCATCCCTGTTGCCATTGGTGCCAACGACGGCATGTCGTGACCTGCACAAGGCCCGACACCACTGGAGTTTGAACACCAATGACGTACACCGAATGGAGCTGTCTATTCTGAAAATTTTCGTTTTTGTGAAGATACATCTGGTGTATGGACAGCTTGGTAACTTGCAGATGTATTCCTCTCGCTCATTTGACAGGAACCGCGAAAAAAGCAGGAGGGCGATCCTTATGTTAGCGCACACCCACACATTTGCTAATCGGTTCCGGACAACTGTATCAACATGTTCAGGTGATCATCTTTATAGGTACAAGTACGGTGCCTCACATCACAACTGACTTGGGAAATTCCCAAGCACATAGTCATTTGGTGATGTATGTGCAGTTTTTTGGTTGTGAACTGCGAATCAAAATCGTGGACCCCAGCGCACCCCAAGAATGTACATATTTGGTAGGCAGTGCAACAAAGTCCATGAAGGGGTTGGGCAGTTCTCAGATTCTATTTGCACATGTCGTTCTGATTCTTCGAGCTCCTGCTTCCGTGCCTCCGTGTAGTGTCTCCCACCGCCTACATTTATGGTTGATCCGTGGCTAAAGGCGTCATCTTTACATGACTGAGGTTGATGATTGACCAAAGCATGTGGTGGTTTCTCAAAATAGGGGTCCCCCAAATCATCCTTTCAAACCTTTCCATACTCCATTTACAACAATAAACCAATCTCTTTTATGGGGTCCGCCCAATTTTAAGAAACCACAATATCTATAGCTAAAACGACCATATACTGGAAACAAAGCAAGGTGGAATCGATCTACCCATGACTTCCGCAATCCCAGGCTCTGCTGCCCTGCTGCCACCTCCGCCCACTGGAGGAAGCACCGCCTAGCACAGGTGGACTGACAAGTTTGGTCCAGCAATGCGAAATTTGCATGCAAAATTTGACCCAGTGGATGCTATTTCCTGAGAAGGTTATTCGAATGACCTAAATATACAAATGAAGCAAATAATGGTTCTGGATGATCAGCAACTCATTTGATATAAGAAGCAAATATATAATAAAAATTGTGGCTTAACGAATGACCAGCAATAAGGGGGCGATGATCAGCAGTCCCATGGATGTCATGTAGGTCTGTAACGCAGCTCTTGCAGGGTCTCATGCCTCGGGGATCGCAGGTTCAGCTGGCCGGTGGAAAGCTTCGTGTCGTGTTGGAACAGCTGTGCTGCTTCTGAGTTCGGTTATGGGTCGCTTGGGTGCCGCTGGCTGAGGCTGGTCATGAGGCAAGTTCTTCGGGGGAAAGGATTTAAAGAAGCAACTGATTCACTTTGTGTGGGCGTTCCTCCAACTCTTGGCATTTGCCATTTTCTTGCACGTCAAACCAGTCTTGCTGGGGATACATATCCCATTTTGGGGCCCCCAACCAGCGAACCAGCGAACCAGTGAACCACTGTGCCTCGCAGTTGGGTGGCGGCCACATCTCCACGTTTCCGGTGGTAAAAGCAACACCTCCTGCAGTGCACCGTTGTGAAGCCGTGGTAGCCATGGATCCATGGAGAACACCTAGAAGTGCAATGACTATGGCTAAATCAATATGATCAAAGGTTGCTGGTGGATAGGCTAGCTGGAAAATGAAGATGCAACATCTTTCAAGCTTCAGAATTGGCTTCGTGCCTGCCTTCAGACAATGGACAGCATGTGTTGCTGCCTTGGAGATCCCGTTCCACCATGGAGATCCCGTTCTGCCTCACCTCAACCTGATCCCTCAACCTGAACCTCTGCAGGATCCCTGGCCCCCCAGCTGCCCCAAGCCCCACCTCTTGGAGATGGAACGATGGGTGAGGGATCTGCCAAGAATCCTCCGGTGAGTGCCATGCGACTCGTGAGAGCCAGGGTACCCATGGCACGCCATGGGTGGCACCAACAGCATTGAGAAATAGTGATTAATGGTTGATAGTTGATAGTGACCAATAGTGATTCATAGTGTCTTACTAGTGATTGATAGTGATTCATAGTGGCTTACTAGTGATTGATAGTGATTAATCACTCGATGATTGGATCAAACGAACTTCCCCAGTGAGATGGGTCTGTCCGCAGAGGCTAGTTGCCACTTGCCAACTGAATATTCGTAGCTCACATATATTCACCAGAAGCATGGCTAACCCATGTTGACATTCATCATTGTTACCCTTTCTTACTTACTTGGCTGGTGATAATAAGCCATTCCAATAATATGTGTTCATCGATCAACTATCCCAATCATTGGGGAAAACAATCATGGTTAAAACCACCAACCAGTTAAAGTTTTCAGCCAAACATTGCTGCGCTGCTTAC
>VSDK01019086.1:0-15000 GCA_009767595.1 Symbiodinium kawagutii | reverse complement strand
ATTGTGTGAGCAACAAAAACTGGAGAAGGGAGAGGCAATCAGCCGAGCTGGATATTTGGAAACCATAATTAACCGTTAATCAACCTCCATTACTCTAGTAATCATCATAATACCACCCTTAGTTGACGAATACTAGAATAGTTGACAAAAATACTAGAAATTATCATGATATAACCCTTAGTTGAGCATAGAGACACTGGACGCGACGGCTACAAAAATACGACGTTTGACGACGCAACTGATTCGTCGCCAGGACACCACGAGCGAGAATCCCCATGTGTGGAGCCTGGTTGCGACTTAAAAGCCACCCTTCCGAAATGCTGGTGATCAACTTTCGGCACCTTAACAGTGGATCAACAGTTCCCCCCATGAGTTCTACCATGTCTTAGTGAAGATCATTGGGCGTCTTGGGGTGGCGAGCTGGGTCAATATGAACCAACCAACTTTCATGGGGGATATTGACCAACAATAAGAAGGGAAACAATGGTTAATGATAGGGGAACCAGGGATACGGGGTGTTGACCCACAGCCGGGTAGTGACAGATTCATCCCCCGCAAACCTCTCTGTGATGGCGAATCACAGCAGCTATTTGTGGTGGCTGCCACTTGGATTGTTTTAGACACAGCTGGATCTGCCATGATTCAACCATGAACCAAAACAACCATCTGGCCTCATGTCTTCCGCCCATGTCCTGCCTCCCAAACATGGTTCCAGGCCGTACTAAAGAAATAAGTTGCAGTTGTGAAAAGTTCCCCCAAAACCCAAGCTAAACAGCATCTCAAGCATTATTTCTGCAATGAACATTGGAATGTCACAGTGCCAAAGAAGAACACAGCCCAGGTTTCCCTCTGATTGTTGGCGATTATTTCCTATTATGAACCATTATAACCCCTGTAAAAATCGTAAAAAAACACCATACATGACTGTCAAATTGTTTCGGGATCTTTTACCATCTCAGTTTCGATAAGGGGGAAGCCTTTACATCTTCATTCCGTGGATTGGCAAGAAGCTGGCATGATCATTTGCCTGGTACTAGTTCATTGCATGATGCCAGATTGGAAACTTGACGCTGGTCATTCAAAGTATCGCCAAGCCTTTGCCGTCCATTGTCTTAAAGTCTTAAACAAGCCTTGACCATGTTCAACAAGTTTTAACCATTCATATTTCTCGCGCCCCACAGATTTGGCGGTTTCTTTGAAGCCGCCACTTGGGCCGGAGCGAGCTGAAAGTTCCCCGCTTTGTAAACATCGAACATTCGTGTTGAACCATGACATGCCCGTTGAACCCATCACAAGCCAGCTTATGAACCCAGCAATTACAGTGATGAACCAACATTAACTCGCCTTGGAGTTGATCTTGGTTGAATTAACAATCCAACAATCGAAATGATGGTTGATATGGCGTCGTAATGGTAGCACCAGTAGCAACCGTATTGGTACTATATAGATGCAAATCATCATGATATGTCATGATGATGACGATGATGATGACGGATGGTGACGGTGACGGTGGGGGTGTGACAGTGATGATCCACTGCAGCTCGTGGCACAACATCCATCCGAATCAACGGGCTTTGACTCTGCTGACTCTGTCCGTACTGAAGCAAAAACCAGTGGCTGACAGTGTCGTAATGTCATTCGTATCTCCGCTAACATCAGGCGGTGTTCGTTGTATATGCATTGGCTAAGGTTAAGCAACAGACGTCCATCCCCACATGGCGCGAAGCTTTGGGATGTCTTTCGGCCAAACATGGAAAAGTTGCAGGCTGTAGCATTGGATATGGGACCCTACAGCACTTGAAGAACATCCTCTGCTTAGCATCCATGATATCTATGATTCTTTTACTTTCAGTCCACTTTTGTGCTTACAGCGAGAACCCTCGATCAACAGATTCTGTTGGTCTCAACCAAGGATTTTTCAGAAGACCATCGGACAACTTATCAGCAGTCTTGGGCGGAGAGCATGTTCCCGTACCACCACTGAACTCACCTGCAGCAACGCGAAGTCTCCCGCGCGGGGGTTCAGCGCAGAAACGGGTGCGATGCTCATGAGTCGAAAGCCGTGGATTTCATGTCTATGTCCTGTTTTTTTCAAAATAGGGGTACCTCCAAGTGGCATCCTTTATTAGCCATCGATAGAAATAAACCAACCATAACTTCAGGGTTCCCAGTCACTGGCGGATCGGTCGAAACCACCATGGAAGCTGCGCATGCTCCAGTGGGCACAGAGAGGTGAGCCAAGGCGAGCGACGGCGGATGCGAAGCCTGGGGGGTACCGGTGCTTGACGGGCCCCACCAGCTGCCACGGCGGGAACCGGCCAAGGGCTCGGCTGGTCTTCCCAGGTGAACCCTAAAGGCCCGGCTGGAAGCCTTGACTTCCCATGGCTAGTGGGCTCAGAAGTCTTAGAAACTGCTCAGATCTCATAGCTGGGCCATGCTCACTGCTCACTCCAGATTCTTCCCCAGGCTCGGCAGCTCATTGCTGCAAATTTTTCAAGCACACAGCTCTCAGCTCATTGGTATTGAGGCTCAATTGGCTAGGGGTGGGTTATTAATCCGGTCTAGGCATTGTCGAATAGAAGATCAGAAGGGTAGGAAGATTTGTAAGAGTCTTAACAAAAGATGAAAGAAGCCCAAATCCCGATTGGGTGCAGAGGTTGAAAAGCTTCATGGCTTTAATTGAACCATAGCTTTGGGGTAAGAAACCCTGCCACTTCAAAACCGCTCCCCCCCGGAGGTCACGATGGTGGCACACAGCTCGTCCAACGGAGTGGCGATGTCATCAGGCTCGGTGCCCTGTTGCCGCGACGGTGGCTGGTGATGTGGGGAGGTCATGACCCAACAGGAAGTGATGAAAACAATTAGCCATCCGTGCTGAGGATGGCTCATGATGGCTCAGGATGGCTCATGATGACCAAACCGATGATGGCTCATGATGGCTGAGGACGGCTTAGCCAGATTGGTTTAAGCACAGTGGGTGGGTTCATTCACGCGGCAGGCGTGGCTGACGTTGATCAGCGCAGCAACCCTTTGGGGCATTTGATACACATGGAAGGCCAAACAGCCATGGCCGGAATGCCAACTTACGGACTACCCAATGTGAGTAAACCCACAAGAAACACCAGAAGGGGTGTAACTCCAGTGTAACTTCACTAGTTATGGACAACCAAAAGTTGGTTAACTGGAAGCAACAAAAGGGGTAGAACTCTGTAACTACTGAAACTCCCATTGGTGGCTGAAACTGGCCCAACTCAGCATACATCCGCAGAAAGATCCTGGTTGAGGCGACTTACCACCCGATGAAGGTGATGTCAAGTCAGGAGTTCCAACCAGCAATCGATGATGGTCGCAACCCAGACAAGATTATGGTGTCCATTCAAAAAGCAGTTCCAAAACCTTGCCTTTGCTCATCCTACCTTACATAACCATCCGTTCAAAGGATTTTCGCACAACTTGTTGCATTGTTACAGCTCAAGCCACCCAACTGGTTCACCTGGTATGGATGGGAAGGCACCATGTTTGGTGATATGTGCATTGACCCTTGAACAAATAGTGGCCTTCGTTCGCACGTATAGAACGGTATAGGAGGTTCCCATTCAAGGGACAAAAATGACCCATCATCAACACAGCACGTCGTTTTCGTGGCTGAAGACGTCATTGATGATGGCAGAATCCTATATCAATGCTGATTCATCAACTAATGCATTACCTTTTCTCAAAGACCTGGCTGACGGAAAGCAAACGAAAAATACTTGTCTCTCAGTGACTCAGGCTTATGAAAACGAAACCTTTTGGTCAAACAAGTCTCCCAGAAAAGAATACAATTATTGTAAATTCTACAGCCCCTTAGCCTTGTTTCTACAGCCCCTTGGCCTTGTTTCCCAATTGAAGGCCTGAAGAATAACTTGCTCCGTTGGCACCAACGCAGCAACCTGGAGCATGGCACCAACGGACGGCCTGAAAGACCTCTCGAAACTTGTTGAGAGGAATTGAGCGAGTCTCCTGAAGCCAGCGAGTCTCAGTTTCTGTGGGCAAGTCCAAACCTGGGTCACCACACAACAAGCAGCCGGGTGGCCGATGCCCAAGGAAAAGATGAAAAAGATCACTCAGGTGGGCCAGACTGGTCAAAAGAATAAAGTGCTGATGATGATGATGATGATGATGATGATGATGATGATGATGATGATGATGACGATGACGATGACGATGATGATGATGATGATGATGATGATGATGATGATGATGATGATGATGATGATGACGATGACGATGACGATGACGATGACGATGATGATGATGATGATGATGATGATGATGATGATGATGATGATGATGATGATGGCATCGTGCCATGCCCTTGCAGAGCCAAGCCTTGCTGATCACAATGTTGTAGTGTCTCAGCTTTCTATCCTCAGATGTTCGTATCAGTCCCATGGAAGTGCGCGTACAACCCATAAGCCTGGGACTTCTATCGTAGATGTCTAGGCATGTGCCCACATAGATTACATAGATATATACATAGGTGTGTGTGTGTGTGTGTTGATGTGTTTTTGTGGACATTGTATCACATAAGACAGCATTATATAGAAGAGAAAATAAAGCAATACGAAATGATATGCTACGCAACACGCCAAAATCTGATATAGTACAGCAACCAAATAGAATACTGTATAACATAATAACGTATACTGTAGTATCATCACGGGCAAACACCTCTGTCTGCCTGCGCTTCTGTCGGGAATGTCTTGCAACATCAAAAAACATTGTGTTTTGGGGGAGGTGCGTAGGGTTGTGTGGGAGTTGTGAGGGTCAAAATGGACATGTGTCCAATCATTGTTGTATTGAATAAACGCACAGGTACCTAGGCTCTGCGTGTTGTCTCATGATGTGACTACCTGTCTTTCTCATTTCTCTCATCATCCAACAGGAGCGGGTGTCCTGGCACTTCCCTGATCAAATTACTCGTGGAACATTTGATTTGTCCTGGTACTCCCCGTACTTAAGTCTGATAACCATCTTAAAACTCTAAAATCATAAACCTAAAACCCTAAAACTGTAACCGTAAAACCATAAAACTATAAACCCTAAAACATCGTATCGGGGCACCCCATAGATTATGCAATGAATGTCTAGTGGTCAGCATAGGTAAACCCCCCTGCGGGAACAGGGGGGTTGCGCATATAATTGCCATACGTGCTATATATCGCAAATTCAACGAAAACATAAGACATATGTGTGTAAATATGTGGGTGCATTTGCTGTTCTCGATAGATCGTTTGTTGCTTGCAAAAAGTGCTGGCATATATGGCAGGAAATGGTTTCTACCATCTTGTAGATAAACCCTATGGATGATACAATTTTGGAGTGAGCCACCAGTGACTACATTTAACTAGTTGTTCTTATCAAAGATTTCAGATGAAGACTCAGCCTGTTTGGAACTGAAAGCGCAAATAGATATGGCACAATGTGCTCGACACAGTGCCAGGTCCCAAAGTTTGGCCGTTCTCTGGTTGATTGATACTCAAAATAGGATTGAAAATCGTCCATAAGATTTATAGCAAATGAATGTTCAAGATGGTTGGATGACGGTTGTCAAGGATGGATCATGGTTACTAATGGCTGTTGTTGATAAAAGTGGATTATGGTTGGTCAATGCTGTTTGATGAAGGCCACTTGACAATCATGGACTAGCACCATTATTTACCTTGAACCACTACCTATCTCTTAATCATATTTAACCTTCATCAACCATTACCAATCATGATAATAATGTTTTTCATGAAGCGTTGCTATCATTGATGAATCCGATCATCCAGCCACTATCATTATCATGAACCATTAACCCTATCATTATCATTACCAGTCATTATCCCTATCATTCACCATTAAATCCCTATTGTATTTGATGATTCCATTATCATTCATCACCAATATGGCAGTTTCTCAAAATAGAGAGCCCAAAAAATGATTGGTTTATTCCTATAAGTCTTTAATAAGCTGGATGATTTAGGGCTACCCCTATGACTTGAGAAACACCCCCCTGGTTTCCCCATCATTAACCAGGCTGTTTTCCCTACTATTGCTGGTGATTACCATTGTATGGTTATTACCATTATCATTATCATTAACATTAATTATCATTATCATTAACCAATCATTACCATTATCCCCATATCATTCCATTAATCCTATTTCATCACCATTATCCCTACCTCAGCTTGCCATGAGCGCAGCCAGCCGCGCAGCGGCTCCCCCCGCCGGCCCCGCTATCCCCATATCATTCCATTAATCCTATTTCATCCCCATTATCCCTACCTCAGCTTGCCATGAGCGCAGCCAGCCGCGCAGCGGCTCGCGCAGCGGCCAGCGCCAAGGCACAAAGGAGCAGGTGCAGGATCTCAGCTGCCCATCCACCTGCGAGCGCTGCTTCCCGGGCCGGCCACGGGCCTGCGGCCCTGGTGGTAGCTGGTGAAGCGGGTGAAGCGGGTGGATGATACCTACCATCACCTATCATCACCTATTATCAACCATGAACCATCCATGATCTTCCCGTTATAGCTGTATCGTACCCTACCCTCCCAGCTACCTATCTAGTAGGTACCCAGCGACCCCCAGGTAGGGATGGCTACCTTTTGCAAAGGTAACTGGAAGGGCAGCCAAGATCTGCTACCTATTGAGTACGATGGTCTAGTTGATGAGGATCTAGTAACCTACTTGGCAGAGCACTAATGAGTCAAATTTGAACGATTCTGTCTGACCGTTTGTTGGGCTTCCTTGTCACTCTGCAGAGGCTTGACGTTTAACTCACTTGAACGTTTCCAAAGCTGGGAAAACTGCAAATTTGGAAGCCGTCCCGAATCGCCACTTGCTCCCTGGTTGCCTGATTACTGTTGGCAAGCTAATTACCCATTTACTGTTGCGATTTACGCTGAAATCAAACCAACCACTAGGAATGCCCAACATGATGGCATGACATGATCCAGTCATTAAGAGGTCAAGCTGTGGAAATCAACACTTCAACACTGGAGTTCTGGGTCAATCGCCACTTGGTCATCCCTGCGGAGAGCCATGAGCCAAGCCCGGCGTCATCTTTTCCTCTCTACCAGCGTCACTCAGTTGGCCCAGAAAGTCCTAGGGCAAGGTGGTCCCAGCATCGCCCAGATAGGCAGCAGCAAGATGTGGGCAGCAACCCCAAGGAACCCTGAGGCCTCTTCGCCAACCCAAATAAATTCAAGCTTTACATGTTGATGAAGTCGTGCATTGTCGATCATCTCCCGTGAAAAGATGCGAGACCGTCCTGCTACAAGGCCACTTGGCAATATCACATGCCCCGCAAGCATCCAGAATCTCCAGCAGCAAGCGGTTGCCTTTTCTGATTGATACCAGAATCCTAGACTGGTGGCTATACGCCATCCAAACGACAAGATCACTTGATACAGCAAATTTAACTGCTCAATATAACAAAAACAAACAATGTCGATTAATATTAACTATATGTCAAGCAACCAACCATCCAAACAAAACAAATTTGCAAACCAGCCAGCAGTATGTGACTTCAAATTGCAAGAGATGGCTGGAATCCTCCAGCAGAGACACGCGGCCCTCCTGTCCAGGTCATTAGACTTTCAGTAACCACTACATATGAATCATGGACCATGCTTTAATGATGCTTAGCTTGCTCAACCACTAGAGTACTGATCACAATAACTTATTTATTATTAGATAATTCCTGAACCATTTGTACTAGCCATTTACTGCGGTACAACATTATTATCATGGTGGTACCACTACTAAATTCAAGTAACCACAAAAAAAACACCAGTATCACGTTGTACCACCATTACTTGCCACCATTAATGATCATTGACCATTGCGAACCACCATTATTACCCATCACTACCCCTAGTTACCCCCTGCCACTATTGTATCTGCTTACCCACTGCCACTGCAACGCTGCACCCCCATCCTCCAGCGCTTGCCAGTACTCCGCAGCCTCCGTGACCTGAAAAAGAGATTTTCTCGGCTCCAGGTGGTTGTGAATTGTGGGGCGTCATGGAGGATATCAATATCATGATTCATGGTAGCTAATGGTGATCATAATAATGATTAATAGTTGATAATAGCATCAATAATAACAGATGATAGCTTATCGTGATTTATAATAGCTATTAGTGATCATAATCTTGAATAAATAGCTCATAATAATTCACACTAGCTAGGGGACTCACATATGGAAGTTATGGCTGGTTTATTACTACAAATTGTTAATATTGGATAATTAGGGGGTCCCCCTAATTTGAGAAACACCGATATCATGGCTTCTTAACAGCTAGTGATGGTTTATAATTAATAGCTAAATAGGGGTGAATTCCACCATGGCTAAGAATGGTTCGCAACACTGGTTGGTAATGCTAAAAATGTTCGATAATGATCAATAACGGTTTCTGTATAGTGATTGATTATGCAAATATGCTTAATAATGTCATATAACAATGATTCAAATCATCACCATGTTCATGGATCACAATCAATGATAAATGATAGAGATTGTCTCAACATCTTCAACAGGCCAACAGGTGAACAATCATGAAGATCATCATGAACTCTGTAATTTCTGAGTTGGGTCTTGGTGATGATGCGCCAGGGTTGCAGAGCATGTTGCAGGACATGCGGATTGAGTCTAGCTGAATGTCAACAAACAAATCACATCTGATTAAGCTATAGCCAGCAATAGCATAGCCCATGGAAACCCACCGCTTTTTGTCGCGTATTGTTGAGCTAATCAGAATTCAAACCAGTTGGTCCTGCAGTGCCACCCTTGCCGATGGAAATGTTTGGCGAGTAATTAGGATGTTTGTCCGTTTGATGGTGACAAGTTGCAAACATACGTCACCAAGCAACCATTGACTTATGATTTGGGGTATCCCGCGTTACCAACTTTAATGGATCGACTTGCATGCAGTTGTTCAAACCCAAGTGTTATCTCTGCTGTGGACGTGCGAACGAAACATCCGAAAAGTGATTGACCCTCCCTCGCCTCGTTATGGCCCTTGCCCTCGAGCAGCAGAAAGCGCTTCTGTTTGGAAGCTGCTGCCTGAAGAGCAGAAGAGTTGGGCGTATGTTTTTCTTCCGGGAGACGAAACCGTTGCAGACATTTGCAAACGATGCAAGGCCTATGCAGTTGCAAGACCCAGGATATGTTGAATTCGAGTCAGTCATGACACAAATCATCAGAGTAAGTACCATCAGGTTGGACAAATCGGAGCCTGCGAGGCGGTTGTGCGGACACAAACCGAGCAAAATGGTGGAAGCAAATGCTATGGATCATCCCGTCCCTTAGTGATGGCAGGTGCAGCAATTGCATCTTAATAACTCCGAATTCATAGGGAAAAACTGGGTATGTTCCAATCTGGATCTCCCGTGAAATCAGAGGAATCGTCACTTCTATGGTTGAAGCCTCGAACAGACCGCTCAAACCAGAAGGTACTCACCTTGGCAGTTCAATCTTTGAAAGCATTGAGTTCTCCTGTAAAATCGCCCAGGAGATTTGGTGACTCATGTCCGAGCGTGGATCCTATGCCACAGAGATCCAGGGCACCCCCAGGATGACCATGGTGTGAGCCCAGGATCTCGTCGAAACAGAACCGGGTGAGCTAGAAGGATGTCTTCCGGCAATGGTTCAAATGATGATTGAAAATGGTTAACAACCGACTGACTTGGTGAAGTCTGGTAGAATTGCTGACTCTGGGTCAATTCTTGCCCTAAATGAGGTCAAGTGCAAGTGTTGACTCTGGGTCGGCCCTAATTGTGGCTATATCAACCATTGTTTTCCCTATTGTTGGTGAATGTTCCCCATTGTATAGTTGGTTGGTTAATATTGACCCATAGCATCCCATAGCCATATTTGTTGATGGTCGTTGAAGGGTAAATCGCCAGGTCACGCCTCGAAGCAGGGAATCGCCTGCTGGTAGGGGCACACCATGTCCTCCTGCCAGGTGACCGGGGAAAACCAGGAAACTGAACCAACGCACCCAACCAGCAGCGAATGAACCGTCCAAAGTCCTTACCTGGTTGGTGGTTTCACCCCCTATGAAAAATATTCGTCAACCAACCAGTTGTTTATAAATAATAGGGGAATAAAAATGTTTTCAACCACCAACCAGTTAAGAAAAGGAGGGCTTGGGTGGTCACTCTGATCCTGATAGACCCCACTGGCCATTTCTAAGGCTTGATGTATCAGTGGCGCCGCTCCGTGCCGTTGATGTAGAGCAAAGGCATGTCCAAAGCGCCAAGGAAATCCTGCGTGGATACAGAGATTCCCCATGATTCTCCAGTTGAACGAAGCAAATTCGTGGGAAAATGATCGTCCCAAAATTACCAGAAAAATTGTGTCCAGAATTGGTTCATGACTATTCTTTGCAAATGGGGCAGTTCAGAACGGCATGCCCCATATGCCAAAAGACCGGCGCGCATGGTCTTGGGATAACCAGTTCACCCTGAGGCACATATCCCGGCATCAGGAGACTGGAACTTCACTGGAGTTGAGGATACTTCGGGAGGTCACAACAGACCCCATAACCAGGTAGAGGACCTCCTAACTGCGCTCAATTCGTGTCTTGCAACTCAACTCCCTGCAATCAATCTCAGCTGCATGTTACCATCGATTTGAAAATGACCTGTGTGCAAGTCTTCTGGGGAGACTGAAGATCAAGATCAAATCATCTTCATGGGCATCTGCGGATAGACATGCACAGAGTCGGCCTTTTCTCATCTAAGCTTCTGCAAGGTCTGGGACGTTTCTGTCCCCTGGAAAACGGAGCTCAAAAGTGCGTCTGCTGCCCTAACATCGCCACACAGGCAACGTAGCAGATGCAAAAACGAAGGAGCTCCATCCGGGGGGGCGGGCCCGGGAGCCCAAAACCTTCGGCCAACATGTGCATGCCAAGTCATGCACAGAGTCGGCCTTTTCTCATCTAAGCTTCTGCAAGGTCTGGGACGTTTCTGTCCCCTGGAAAACGGAGCTCAAAAGTGCGTCTGCTGCCCTAACATCGCCACACAGGCAACGTAGCAGATGCAAAAACGAAGGAGCTCCATCCAAAACTGCAGAGGCCAGCACCCATAGTGCGAGCTGCACGTGAGTGGTCAAAGAGAAACCTGGTGCTCGATGAGTTGAGGAAAAAGGAGAGCAGAGCTGCGAATACGAGCCTTTGCATCAGAAGGTAGCTTGGTCATAATGGTGTCCGCAGCCATCTCTTGGAGGTAGTGTTCCAAAGTTCTCTGGCTAGTGACGCGCATGCGCCACATCAAATTCTGAATGGCTTCGCCTCGTTGATAGGCTACGATAGCACCTCCACCCCTAATAGAGGCAGGTGTAGGCCTCAAGTTCTTTGGCACCAGCAACTCTTCCAACAAAGCCTCCCATCGACTTCGAAAAGCAGCACTGGAAGCTGGGAACAGGCTCAAGGATTGGTCTAAAGGACCAAAAACTCGTTCAAGGAAAGTCACCGATGCAGAATCCGACAAGCGCAGATGTTGTACTCGTCCACGTCCTCGTCGCTTCGTCTTAGGGTTCGAGACCCGAAGGAAAGCTGAGTTCCCCACAGCCTCAAACTGATCCATCGGTAGCACCAGGTCTCCTCGAAAAGCTCGAAGCACTTCTGAAATTCGAGCAATGCCTTCAAAACCCAGAACCAGAGTTGCAGCCCAACGAAGCCAGCCTCGCATCAATGCGAGAGCCACCATCGCACGAAAAAGCACTGCATGCAAAGGTCGACGATGTTGAACTGGCTGCAGCATTTCCCACTTGGTTATCAATGCCCACGCTGGTGACATCTAAGGTTTTGCCCAAGGATAGATCTGCTGGCAGAGAACAAGCAGATGGCGATATTCATACATAGCATAGCCCTTAGCATAAAGGAAAGCACCATAGCTCTGCAAAACGACCACGAACAGAGGAGGACATAGATGCAGCTGTGAAATTGTCTCAGCTCCAAGATGTTGTTGTAACCACCGTTGAAACTGTTGCCACACCCGATGCTGAAGAGCTTGTGTAGCTGGTTCAACAAGCTCCACCCCCAACAGCTCGCGCACATCGCGATCATGTCTGCTAGGAACTCGAGGCCCAGGATGATCGGCTTCCCCAATGCGACAACTCGAAGCACCACTCGAGCATTTAGCGCAGCCACCGATGTTGAGCTTCGTTGACTTCGCCAGCAAGCCGCATCGATGAGCAAGAGCTGTAGCCAGATCTTTTGCCAAACGCAAAGGGTACGCTTGAGCGAAGCGAGTCCAGGACATCTTCGCACTCTTGTTCCTGCCCTTCAGTTGGATGTGACTGTGTCCCCCAGCACATAGTTCCCTGCGGCCAGAGAGCACAGTATCCGTCACAATGCGCGTCCTCTTCCGCCACGGTGTAGAGTAGCGGCACATATCGAAGCGGTAAGCTGCAGAGCTATCGCCAAATCCAGCTGCACGCCAAGAGCGCAACAGCCAGAGAAAACTGCCATCTGGATTCTCGACCCAGTATCCAAGGTTCAGCTTTTTACACAAAGTCAAAACCTTCAAAACAAACGCAGCATGATGGTTCCCAACCTTCACTTTTTGAAACATGTTTGGGGTAATCCCTGAAAGTCCTTCAGGATGCAAAGCGCTCCGAACCGGCGGGGTGACCGCTCGAGAAAAGCTGCAGCACTCCGGAGCAGCTCCAGCTCCAAGAACACAGCCCGCCTCCAGCAGATCATAGACCAACTGCTGCACTGCTGGATCTAGAAGGTCGCGGTCAGACCCATGCTCAAAGTCGATGCAAATGACCCAAACACGCCAGCGACGAGCCATAGTACGAGCAACAGCAGCTTTGCCACTGTAAAGGTCCAGAATGCCCCTCCGCCTCAAAGAAAGCTTCTCCCCCAGCTTCGCACGGCGCCCTCCAGGAAGAAGAAACCAATCGCTAGGCACCCGCTGCAAAACTTCCAGAGCAGCAGGCGACAACTCAGGCGACTTGCAGTTCTCCATGGCATTTCGCGCCGCGCCCGCACCCATGGGAGGCTCATGCGAGCCGGTCGCGGTTTTGACATCTTTGGACTGGGGCTCGTCCTGTGAAGCAACAGAATGATTCAGCCTCCGGTTCATCTTCCCTGGAGGATCTTCTTCCAGCTTTTTGGTTTGGTCCAGTGACTCTTTTTGCCCCTTGAGATTTGCTCCAAGGTGAGCGGGAACCTGTACAGTTCTGCCTACTGACTGTGAAGCAACAGCTTTGGTGGGCCACTCCTTAAAACTTTCTTGAGGCCTCTTGTGTTCAGCGTTTTGTTCACACATCTCAATTTCTCTACCTTCACACCTTGATGCTTCCTGAAAACTCAGCTCTGCGAATTTAGGAGGCGCCAAAATGGTTGCATCGCCTCGAGGTTGCAAAAAATTCTCCGATGAAACAAGGGTCTGATCCTTCTGTACATGCTCATCATCAAAACGTGCTAGCCTTTCAGGCTTTTGAAACGATCGTAGCTGCGGCAAGAATTCTTCGCGAAGCAGGGTCTTGTCCATCTTGGTCGTTGAGTCAAAGGGAAGCTGAGCCACCGTCAATGGATCGTAGCCACGTTCACCAAGCCACTCATCCATAGCAGCAAAGTCCCCCTTCAAAGCATCCATCAACTTCAACCAGCCCGGCTTTTCTCTTGAAGGTTTACGTACATCGGTCAACCGGGTTGGATCATCACCTACGTTCAACAAGGACGGAACATAGCCATAGCCCCCATACAGTCCAGCACCCAGACAAGTAGCTAAGCCCTGAACCAATAGAGAGTTCAGCCGTGGAGAAGAGCTGCGACCCTTCAGCAAGCAAGCTAAGGCCACCTGACTGTCAGAGCCGCACAAGTACCTGCAACACTGATGCTGGAACGAAAGCTTCTTCTCCAGCTCCAAAATGGACTCAAGCTCCAGCAAGTTGATGTGACGTCGATCTCGAACTTGACGTCGATGGTTCGTTTCAAACTGCAGCGTCTGGGCCAGCTCAGTCCACAAAGGATGACTGACCAACGGCACGCCTTCGGGGAGCGTCTCGTCCTCCTCAAGCATGTAGTGCTGCTGCAGCCATACCTTCCACGGTGACAACAGCTTTGTCCAAGAGCCACGACTCAAAGTGTGTCGATTGAGTTCCCTGGCGAAGACCTGAGATATGTCGGTCCTCACCGAAGCCTTCATCTTCTCAGAGGCATCCGTCAAGAAAAGGGTCTCCAAACTCTGAGCTCTAAGTTCTCCAACGGACAGAGGCCCCAAGATAACCAAAGACCAAAGCTCATCGATCGCTGCTTGCGACAATCTGACCATAGCCCTTTGATCTCGCCCTTGTTGAGCTAGATACAATTCGTCAAGAAGGCACATCATCCGCTTTCTATACTGGAAGACACTCACCCATGCCCCACCAAGTGTCTGGAGCAATCCCACAGTAGCCACGCCTAGTCTAGCCGTGCATGCGGTGATGTCCAGGAGAGGCACAAGGCGCCTTGGAGAAGCCCGCACCAGCCCTGAAACACCGTCCAACGAAGCTCCCCAGCACTCAGTGTGCTCTTCAGCTTCAAAGGTCTTCTTTGGGTGAGCTGAGAGGCCTTTGTTGACATACTCCTCCAGCATCATATGAAGACGATGAACGCCCTCAGTCTGCTGCAAAGCTTCGTCCTGAAGCTGCATAGGTACCTGTTCTAAAAACAGGACATCATCGATGATTATGCCACATGCCAGAGACCCACGGGGCGCACGACCATGAACACATAGCAGCTCGCGAGGATGAATGGCATCTATGCTGAGTCCTAGCTTGACATGACATTTTTGACCTAGTTCAACAGCTTGACTCACTACCTGTAATGACATCACTTGCTTGGGTGGGGTTTGTATCAAGGGGGTTTGCCTAATGGTTGCATATATATAACTAAATATTGTAATTTTTTTGTATAAAAAAAATAAAAAAAATACATTAATAATAAAATAATCTAAATAAAATTTCAGATT
>VSDK01019085.1:157534-194313 GCA_009767595.1 Symbiodinium kawagutii | reverse complement strand
GGCAGCGCTACTCATTGCTTGATTTCCCGCGTTTGCTGTCCTCGGCCTACACCACTAGACAAACCTGCGTGGCGTGTTCTTGCCAAACTTTATCCAAGCCGAAACGCTGCAGCCAAGAGGGGTGGTGGGGCTCCAGTCTCGGGTAGTGCAACGACCTCCTCCGGCGGATGCCAATGCAGGGCTGGAATCCGCCCCCTCAAGTCCGGAGACTGGTCTCGCGACTGAGCTTGCTCCGCCTTCACCGACGCCTATCCTGGTAGGCCCTCAAGTGTTCGAAGGCAGTTACCGCCGATCAGAGCTGCTGCTGCCGCCATTGCCGTCATGTTGCTCTTCCGCCTCCTCCTCCTGACGGAAGAAATCCGTCCCGCGTTCTGTGGATCTTTCCACCCCTGGGAAGGGGTGGAATCCATTCGCGTCTAAATTGCGCATTCGGGCGGTGACGAAGAGCATCTTCCAAGTATAAAAAATATGAACCCCTATGAAAAATATGCTTGTCAACCAACAATTTGTGAATGACGGCAAGTGAGAAAATAATCAAAATGTCAATCAAACCACCAACCAGTAAATTGTTTAACCAGTATTGTTGGTCATTATCCCCTCTTATTAACCATCATTACCATGGCTAAAACCACCAACCAGGTCACGTGAATCCCTAAAGATGGCCATTTACACCAGTAACCATTTACATCAGCTATTTAGTTATTGATTAATGATAATCCCTAGTTAAAAATTTTTAACCATCATTGTTGCGGTTCCTATCCCCTATGATTAACCCAGCTATAAACCATGGTTAAAACATGTGAACCAAACCACCAACCAGTCAGTTGTTTCACCAGTATTGTTGGTCATTATCCCCTATCATTAACCATCATTAATGGTTATAACCATGTAAGTTGAAACCACCAACCAGTCAGTTGTTACTCCCTAGTCATGTCACCCTGGGCGACCACGACGACATCGGACCCGTGTCCCCTGCCGGGCTCCCGCACCGGCTGCTGGGCATCACCGCGCTGCTGCCGTGGTCGCCCAGCTCCAAGGTGTCCGCACTGCCCAGCACCGCCACGGAGGACACGGTGGCCTTGCGGCGCCCCGGGGTGGGGACCGGGGTAGGCGGTGGTAGTGAAGCTTGGTGAAGGCTGGTGATGGTGATGGTTAGTTGGTGGGGTGGTGAATGCTTATGGTTAGGGTTGGATGGTTGACAATCTGGGTTGGTGATTGGTGAAGGTTGGTGGTGAAGGTTGATGGTTGGTTAAACTTGATTGGCTAATTGCAACAAACTCGTTGGACTGAAAAAGCGTAACTAGTTTTTTGGATATGTCAACTGCAACTGTTGGTTTAGGTTGGTTGGTTGAGCATTATACAGTGACCGACTTCTAACTGGCTGGTTAAGGTTGCTTAAGATTGGTTCTAAATTTGTTGGTTCGAACCTGAGCACGTCTTCGGTGCACTGGTATCATGTTTGCAAGTCTAAGCGTGCAAGCGATAGTGCTATGCAGTGCTATCATTCTCCAGATCCTCCCATGAATGTCTACAGATATTCCTTACTGTCAATGATGTCGACTCCATAAAATAATGAAAGTTGCCAATAGATTCCGATCACCGATCTGTTGTCAATCCACCAGGTTCCATGTGGTCGTGCAGCCACGGATGCGGTGTCAACAAATCAAGACCTCTCATGCAGCAATTCTCCCGTGCTGACGGATCTGTTCTAACATTGGATGGAGAGGTATGGACAGGTTCTGAACTCCAGAGACCTTCACGGAAAGTTCTGAATCTGTTATTACGGTATAGTCACTAAATTACCACCATATTAAACCACTCTCCACCATATATATATATATATATATATAGATATAGATATTTACCAACATTGGTCTCCATAAAAACCAGCATAGCCTGGTTGCTGATGAACCAGGCTAGTCACCATCATCCACCATGGGATTCCCCAAGCCTTGCTGCCCGCCTGCGTCTTGGGCAACAGGCCGTCGTTCTTCAACAGAACGATGCCCTCCCGAGCGCCCTGTAGGATCAACCTGCTCAGCTGCCATCATGGCAATCTGACGTGGGGCCATGTAGCACTGAAACCAAGGTGGTTTCATGTGGTCTGGCACCCCTAGTAATTGATAGTGCTGGTGGCTAATAACGAAACAGGGCAGGTTTTGCACTCATAGGATAGTTTTGAAGGATGCTTCGGGGGTACCAGTCGTTTTGTGTCGAGCAAAATCTAGTTTGCCTATCGACGGCAATAGTGATTCATAATGGCTTGCCAACAAGAATCCCTAGGGCTAATGGACAAGAATCAACTCAAACAAGGCCAGCAATGATTCGTAATGGTCAGCAGTGGCTAGAGACGTTTGATGACAAATCATAGTTCGGAATTGCTAATGGCCACTGATGCCTTTATAGTGGTTGATGACCGTTCACCAAGGTTCAGCAAAGAGGGTTCGCAATGCTAAGCAACAGTTCTTGGATATTCTCTGGTAAATTATCTTACCTGCTGGTTTCAAGGTGCTAAGTACAGCTGATATAAACCCGCAAATATCTACACTTCGAGGGGGGTTACTTGACACAATTGGTGGACATACAGAAATATGGTACACTCAACTCCATCGAAGCAAAGACATTTCCAAGGAGGAAAACCATGAGTGAATTACGTGGGGGGCTTCACACATCAAGGTATACAAATATGTGCGGCTGTTGATTAACATCCTCGAATGTTCACAGATTAGTCTGTCGATGTTCATCCAATCCAGAGCCATTTTTGTTGCATCTATGGGATATCCATCTTGACTCATCCACAGAAGCCACACAGACCTCCGGCTTCGCACTTGGGCCTATCAAACTCAGTGTTGTCCCACGTGAGGCGTTCGGTGTGGTTCCGGCTGGTCGCCAGCAAGCCGTACCTGTTCCCCGCGCAGCTTGGAGAGGGCACCGTGGGTGAGAAGGATGGTTAACAAATAATTGAATTAACAACATTAATATGGTAACTATCCTATGATGGTTGAGTGATATCGTGGTTTCTCAAATAACTGAATTAACAATGGCCTGATATGGTGGTTTCTCAAATAATTATTGATTGAGAAATATGAACCATCATATCAAATAATGGTTTCTGATATGGTGAATTCAGCATCACTAACCAACATCAATATTCACCATCATTGATCAACATCAAAAATCACGATCGTAGTAAGCATCAACCACCGTATTCGCCATCATTGACCAACACTTATAGTGTTGTACCATTTATTAGCCATTTGCTAATCATCAACTCAACTGAACACATATCGACTATTGATTCACCATTCATCAGCTATCTATGAAGCATCAACTAATTCTCTATCAACTAATTCATTAAATAACTAGCCATATAATCAACCATAGAACTAATCATATCATATACCGGCCATATACATTTATAGTATAATAAATCATATAATCAACCACTCATCAGCCACCGTTTTACCATCACCAACATCACCATCCCGTCGCGCCACGGTCGAACTGCCTCTGCTTGGAGCGCAGGATGCGATCCGTGGCGCGATCCAAGTGCTTCAAGGTGACGCAATCCTCGCGGTGCGGCACAGGAGGCCGCCGTGGAGGTCGAGAGACACCGGTCCCATGGCCCTGGAGGATGGGGTTTGATGGGGGGGTTGAGACCTGGGTTGGGAAGGGTTGAGAAGGGTTGACAAGGATTGATGGTTGTTAAGGTTTGATAGGGGGTGATGAGGATTGATAAGGGTTGATAAGGGTCGACAAGGGTTGATAGTGATGAATATAAAACTAATAATGATAGGAACTATCAACTAAGCATCAACGATCCTCAACTAGTAATTGCTGATGAGAAATAGAGGTCAATAATGGTTGATCGTTGGGGATGATAACCAACGACGACTAACAAGTGATATGCTTTAACCCCTATCCCCAAATCAACCCCTACCTGCACCGCCAAGACATTCAAATATCTTGCTAAACCATGCTTTCCGCTGGTTCTTATTTGGCGGGAAGGAAATAGTTACTGTAGCGCCTAAGAACCAGTACTTAGCGTTGGCAATACTAGTTCATGGCGCTTCAGATCCATTTATAAACGGGTTGAATAATGTTTGGACATTCGGGGTATCTAAGCATCAACAATAACCAAGAACACAAAAGTGTATGAGTCCGTGAGTGATTCAGCCACTATCAAATATCGGTGCACTTGGCGATTGCCTCTGTATTGATCATGGCTAAATGGTTGGTACGTTGGCCAACATGTTGCAGCAATCCTTGGCTGCTTGAGTTGGAGGTCGCCACCAACTAAGCTCTTGGTGGTTGCAGAGGGTATCCTACTCTTTACAGGTCCATGTGATTGGTGATCATTTATACATATGACGACAATCATGTATATACATACATTTGTACCCAAGATCTGTCACACGTGTGCTCAGTCATGGTTGTTCAGATGTTGTAGAAAGTTGATTTGCTAGAACTGCTACAAGTTGTTGCGATGGCTCAAACTGGTTGTATGAAGTATAGATTTGCCTGGCAAGTATTATCTACAACGGTGATAGATGATAGATGTATGTAAAGAGATGGATGGAACGTCCGGCTAGAAATGCGTCCTTAATAACATTCACTATCTTCATATACACATACTATGACTACTTGCGCACTAGAACTCTCAGCAATGACCTAAGTTGTTTCTGGCCCATGTATCTCCCAATGGCCCTTCCCATGGGCCCCACAAGCTTCCCTCGGCCAGAGGGTGTCCTCTTCCACTTCGCCAGCACACGTCTGCGCCTTTTTGAGACATGACCGTAGGTCCCACAGGTGCATTTCTATGGGAACAGCCAGGGGTACGAACGGGACCCCTGACCCAAAGCCACTTAGTTGGGACATTGCTGATTTGTTGCATTGTTTTCCCATCTGTCCCCTAATGATTCGTGGTGACTCAATCACTTAACCATTGTAGCGTCCTGTCCCTCATGATTGGTTCATACTGAATTGATCGAAGGTCAACCATCGCACAAATGGTGGTCTCAACAATATTTAGACAATGTGCAATGCAAATTCCTGTCATATTTCGAAGAAATGAATACATGTCCATCCATCCATCCATCCATCCATCCATCCATCCATCCACCCACCCACCCATCCATCCATGAATCCATCCATTCCCATCCCATCCCATCCCATCCCATCCCATCCCATCCATCCATCCATCCATCCATCCATCCATCCATCCATCTCTACACGTACGCACACAAACACAAATCCCTGGAAACATACCTTCTGCTGGTCAACTTTCATGGCAATTCTGGGCAGTGATCAAAACTCACGGTACCTGCGCTTGATCTACGTGTTTCTCTTGCATGTTACCCAGCATCATCCCACATCTGGATCTGTCATCAACTGGGGAAAAATCACTCAAAGGCTCCTAAGTGGAAGTCCTATGATGTCCTTTGCCAGTCTTGGATCCGAGCAGGTTCAAGCATAAAATAGTGTGAGTATTTTCTGATAATCTGACCATGGTTTATACCAAAAATCCTCAATCAATTGATGTAACACCCGAATTGACTACATACCACCGGCATGCTTGCGATTCACTGGTGAAACCCAAAAATCCTACCATGGTTTACCTGTCGGCACACCGTTGCTATGTCCACTGGTAGCTCCCACGGGCGGCCTGCGAAATGGCATCGCGGTTCCTGTTGCCTAGGCAGCTGACCGACTTGGGGACTTTGCGTTGAGTTGGTGCACATCACTAGGGTCACTACCAGGAACTACCACTACCTACCAGGTCGTTTCTCAAAATAGGGGACCCCCAAAATGGTTGGTTTAAGTTTCGCACTGTATATCATTATATAGTATTGGGTGATTTGGGGGTACCCCTATTTTGAGAACCCACCACCAGTAACTACCAGTAACTGCCAGAAACCAACAGTTATGACTGATAGAACTATGTATAAATCTATTAATCACCTTGTAAGCATTATTTACCATGATTAATCATATACTATTGACCATAGTCAACCATAGTTGGCGATAGGCAACCATAGGCAATCATAGGTAATCAAATGGCTTATTGACCAACTTATAACTACGGAGCCCACCTTGTAGGATAATAATATGACCAACAACGTAATTCTGAAGGATATCCCTTGGGAGTCAGAACTCTGGAGGTTGATAATAAATGGTATAAAGATACTGGCTACTGAGTCTAAAGGAGTAGTAACCAACAACAACGATAGGGAGATACCGAGTATACAGGGATAGATTGCTATCATTGAGACTGAATCACACAAAATAGCAGTGACAGTTCGTAAACTGATTGACTAATGGTCACAAGGCTGGCTAAAATTTGAGCTGCTTCATAGTGGCTGGGATCATTGGCAAAAATCATCGTGGTGGCAACTAGTGGATGTATGCAATCTATCCAATACTGTTGTTAAATATACTGGTGCAATAGTTGCTAGACTTGTCATTACTTGTCCAGTAGTTAGCAGCAACCAGTTTCCCGGGCCCAGATTGCTCAACATGTTCACTGACCTTGGTGAAAGGAGTTGGTGCAGAACATCACTGGCCATCCACTGCTCCGGGAAGTGTTAGCTCGCAAGCCACCCAGCAAGCAAGCGAGTAACAATTGAAAGGAAAAGGTCAATGTGAGCTAAGAAAGAAAAAATGGTCAACTAACCCATCAATCAAAGTGTCAATGAATCATCGAATCAAATTAAGTCTCTTTACCAGGCCGAGCGCACTTCAAATTAAAAAACATACTAAGTCCATTAACGCCCCCTCCCAAATCGATCATTTAGTCAGGCAACTACATCCAAATCAGTCCATCAATTGCTCCACTGATCAAACAACTCAGTCCATCAAACGTAAGCGCTTGACGCTTAACCACCCACCAGCAAAACCCAAGAACTCTTGATCCCCTTCCTTTGAGCAGAGATGCAAAATGGCATCTCCATGTCCACTCCAGCATTGTAAACACCTTGGCACGGCAGGGTCCACTGCAGCATGGCTATGCCTTGATTGTATTCGAAGTGAATGTCATGGCAGTCGGTGGGTTCCCCAACAATCTGACACACCGCCGAAAAAAACATGACCATTGACTATTGACCATAGCCACCATCACCTTAACCACTTACCATAAATCATCGATTTCTTGGCCTAACCTTGGTGCTCCGGTGCAGCTGAGGTCCGAGCTGTTGCTGGGCATGAAACCCTTGGTGGCGTAGAAGGGGCTGGTCTTCCCGATCTCGCCCAGGATCATGCCGCCAGTGATGGCTTCCCACGAAGCGAACCAATCCTTGGCGCCGCGTTGCTCGATGTCTGGCGGAACTATGACATGGACGACGAGCATCGATTCATTGAGTTGTTCATTTTCTGCTTGCTGAGATTCTATGGATATCTAATGATATCTTGAATTTCGTTGATTCAAATATGAATTTCATTGATTTTGGTTCATATTTTATCATATTCAACAATGGATGATATTGGATAATGAAAAATTAGTTTATCCAACTGGCTCACTTTGGTGAATGAATGGTTTAGAGGTGTTTGCAGTGGCATGGTGAATGAATGGTTGATTATGGTGCACTGTGGCTAATGGCCGATTCAGGTCAGTCGTTGCTGATGCAACCGGCGAAGTGTGCATCCAACTGTTGTCAGAAACAGTTGGATTTTCGCAGGAGTTCGATCCAAGAAAAAACCCATCCAACCAGAACCCCGCTATAAAACGGCTGGTCAAGAACAACACTGCTCTTGTGTGGCAGGTGGACGGCTTCTGGGACCAGAATCGCTCCACTGCAGCTACAAATGAAATGAATGCGCCCCAAATGATGTTTTCAATCATGTTCGCAAACACATCATTCTCCCCATGCTCAATGATTGAACGCACAGTTTTGGTTCGAAAAGTTCCCAGCCCATTGCCTGACCCTCCAACATAGCCACCATGGTGGCACACTGGCATCCCCCGTCCCAAGACGACCCGTGGGCTCCTGGTACAGCATAAAACAATTTTAGAAAACAATTATATTTTTTTGAGGTGGAACGTCCTTGCCACAAACCCATGGGGTCGAGATGACTTCAAAAAGTTTTTCGGCTAAATTTGTTTCTGAACCTCCTATTCACTGTCCATGGGCCAACCCATTTGCAAGGTCCGGTTGGTTTTCATGGTTTTGGCCCACACATTCCAACAGCCATAATGGCATTCAAATATGATTTCATGTTTTCTTGGTAATTGCTGTGCCCTGGAGCTTCGAAGACTGAGAAAAACGAAAAATTTTAGAATGAACAACAAAAATTTGATTAGTGAACAAACAAAATAAGAAACAAACGAACGAAAACCGGACAAACCAATCAAAATGGCTTGCTCAAATCCCCCCAGCACTTCTTGAAAAAACAATTGTTCATTGTCGGGGAAAGTATCCCCAGTCAGACAATGTTTTGCTGTCCGAACAGCATCTCAACCCTGGTTCCCTACCTGCACGCCAAACAAAAACAAGTAAACCTAATGACCTCCGCACACTTCCGCTAAGCATGCGTCCGTCATGACGCTACCATCGAAGCCCAAATCGTTTCGGAGGATGTTGATGAACTTTGGGTCGGTGAAGGCCCATTTGCCCTGCACCCTGCAAAACCATAGCTTGCTGGAGCCGCCGGTGAAGGAAAAACAAACGTGGCAATCTCCCATTGCCTGCGTTATCCGCGCTCCCACGCCGTGGATTGACAAAACCAATAACCCTAACGAATCAGCTAGCACCATTTTTAAGCCATGTCAGATCAGCAACCAACGCTTGGCAGTTTGATACCCGTAACCATTGCAAGCGGGCTGCAAAGAACCATCCATTTCTTTCACACAGCGAGCTCACCTCATAGCACCAGCGGACACATCCAACGTGAATCATTTTTAGTGCAAACCAACAGTTTTCAGGGTGCCCTATTTTCAACAACCGCCAAATACCAGCGAAAATGGCCGCCTTCGCTTGTTGCCAAAGGTGGCGCCCGCCGGCTTTTGAAAGGGAACTGTGTCCCACTGAAGTTTGCTCGCCTGCGCCTGCACTACTGGCGTCTGACGGTATTGGCATGCTTGGGCGCGCTTGTTGTCTTTGATGGTGGATCGCCCTCAACCTGTTCCACAACATGTCGCGGCTCAAAGGCGGGTTTTAGGCCCGGCCCCAGAACAGCATTGTCCATCGTGCTGCTGTTCCGTAACTCAATTGCAACAACCGCACTGTCCATTGACTGCAATCATGGTCGAAGCCAAATTAGAGGGCGATGCCACCGGGCAAGTCTAGTTTTCACGGTTTGGCAATGGCTATTTGTACTAAATTTACTGAATAAATATGCAAAATGGCATCTGCCCCAGAAAACTTGGACCCACCCAACCGCAATGATGGAAATCAAAGATTTGTGCACTGAAAATCTATAGTCACATCCCCTCCTCTGACCAGGCAGTTATGGGTATCACGGCCTCTGCTAAAAAGGCGAGGTGGATCCCAGCGTGAAATGTTCCATTGCAAACGCAAGAAAATAGTGAGCATCTCCCCGTTTCAGATGAGATGGTTCGGCTTGTCCTTACGAAACAAAATCACGGTGAAATTCATGAGGACATGTTTTTGCTTAGGTTTCAAAACCGCTAGAACTGCTCAGAGCCGCTTGGGAGGGCTGGGTGTTTTTTAGCAGCCTTGAGCCGTCTCGACCGTCTCAGGGCGAAGGCGTCAGAGCAAGGCCAACCCAGATCTATTCATAATGAATGGTATCTATATCTCATGGTATTCTCATCTGGCTGGTGGCTGAACCAGCCACCTGAACAATATGAGCCAACCAACCAACCAACCAACCAACCAAGCAAGCAACCAACCAAGCAACCAACCAACCAACCAACCAACCAAGCAAGCAAGCAACCAACCAACCAACCAACCAACCAAGAGTCAAACCAAGAGTCATGGTATTCTAATAAGTGGGTCAATCCCTCATCTCAGGCCTAGAATCTATGAACACCTGCAGGTGATTCCACACAGAAAGGATTGCAGGTATTCGGTCTAAGTCGGACTGAGCCTAAAATTTGCCAAGGGGGTACCCGTTTTGAGTATGTAAAAATATACAGTACAGTATGTCATCTGTAAAGAAATGGCACTTCATTTTGATGTTCATTTTGATCATCTGTATATCATCTGTACAGTATATCATCTGTAAAGAAATGGCACCTGTACATCAAAATTGCCCAAGTTTGTGTTCATCATGTGACTGCTTGCTGCAGTCTCGCACCAAAAAGCCGGGCCTAGCTGCGGCTACCCTGTCTTCAACCAATTGACACTATGGCGAGCTGGGTCAGCCGCAGTTAACCAACCAATCATAGGGGGTTCTAACCAACCAATCATAGGGAAAGCGAGCTGGTTAATGATGAGGGAACCAGGGGGACTAAGGGTGAACTGACTCACACCCCTTGGCAACGCACCGATACTCAGGTCGTTGGTCATGACTGAGTCTTGCTTCAAAGTCTTTGCGACACGCCACCGCTCTTGAAACCCAAGGGTCTGCAAAGGTTTGGTGAACTACCCATCAACAATCCAGGTGAACTTGTCCTGTTGGTGATTTGTTTGTTCTCGCATTCTCGTTGATGATCCATTTCGAAAATGCTCGAAGCAATGAGTGGTGATGCCCCTTGCTCCGATGCCTTTGACGAAATCTGACCCCCAGAGCTGGTTGGTTTCGTCCACCGAAGCCTACGCTGCGCCTGTTGTAGGACGTCATGATGAGCTCTGGGGAACTGTCAGCGACGACCAACGCCCAGGCCCTGCGTACCAAGGAACCAGGAGCATTGGATTCGGTGGTGTCTCAAGCCATGGCCACGGTTTTCTGCATGTGTATTCATCGATATCTGTGTGCATATAATGCCAACCCTGGATGAATAAACCCCTGGTTGATTTATAGGGGGTATCCCGCAAAAGCCTTGCTTTCGATTAAAATGGTAGCCCCCCCTGTCAACAAACTATGGTTTATTAGTCCGGGGTTTACATTACATATAGATATGTAGATTATTTCTATATATATACAAGTAAATAAATGACATGTTACATCCATTTGTATCCATATTGCCCTGCGCGTATGCGGATATATCTCAGAACGGGGACCCCATCATCCAGTCTAGTGGCCATGTATAGTAACAAACCAACCATTTTTGGGGTACCCATAATGGTTAAGCAACTACTATATGGGATAATGACCAACCTACCATGTATGTATTTTGAGAAATACCCATATAGTAATTGCTTAACCATTCTTGTTGGTCATTATCCCCTCTCAATTCCCATTTTCAACCGTTATAACCCCCTGTATAACCACCGATAGCCATAGTTTAACCCTAGAAAATCCTGTGCTTTTCCCTATCAACCGTTATAATCCCCTATATCACTATATAAAACAATATAAATTTCAATTAAAAACCTATAAACCATTTATTGTGTTGACCATATCCAATTTAAAACCTACAAAGCCATATAACCATCAATTTAAAACCTATATCCCTATATAACCATGATCAATCAATTATAGCGATGTTTCTGCTTCGGCACCAGGCCTGAGGTACACGTCATGCAAGGTCTGCTCATCCATCTCAGCACTCACCCACCACCTCGGGGTCACCACAGGAACTTGGGATATCTTGGGATCAATAATGATTAATAGTGGTTGATAGTAATGGTGAATAGTGGCTCATACGTGTTAACACTAGTGATAAGTAGTGGTGAATAGTGGTAAGTAGTGATTAATAGTGGTTAGTAGATGCCCCAGATTTGCTAATAATGATTGATAGTGGTTAATCTCTTGTCTGATCGCACATCAGCAGCAAAACTTCGGGTATCTTGGCATCAAATTGCTGATGTCCCAACTGATTCATCACAAGCAACAGCCTTTCCACGCAGAAACTTTAGGGCATCCTGGGCTTGTCTCCCGCCCTGCACCCACTCTACGAGTATTTGGCCCATATGGATCTTTACGACGAATGATGTTATGAGTAGACATTACTACATTTTTGAATGAATTGAAATGGCTTGTTATTTATATGGCTATCAATACTACGACTATTATTGTTTGTGGTTATTGCTATTACTAACATTCTTGTTGGTGGTTGTTATTACTAATTACTACTTTTGTTGTTGGTATTATCATGATTCATGATCATATAGTTATCAATGGCCGGTATAGGCATTTACTTAACACCACCAAAATCTCAAGGCCAGGGGAAGGATTCAACGGTTCCAAGCCTTTGGGCCGGGCCCCACCAACCAGACTCAACTTGTCGGCGATCCTCGTGTTCTCAATGTTGTTGGCCAAGAAATGCTTAGCCTCACTATCTGCCGATGGGCCGAGTTCCGCCCGATGGGTTTCGTTTCAGTTGCTGGGAACACGCGGAAGGGTTGAAGAACTCAAGGGGTTTGTCCACAAACTTTGTAGAATCGATGGTGATTTCGGATGATTTCGGATGATTTCGGGTGATTTCCCAGGGGCTTCTAGACAGCTGGATCTGACAGCTGCAAATTCAAGGGAGTCACACTGTGGTGGCATTCATAATTAGGGAAACACCGGCGACTTGGGGGTACACAAACGGTACAGTGCTGAGCGGAAATGTCAAGCTCAGCTTTTGTGTACAAGGTATACGGTATATCAGCTGTTCTTGTTAGTTCTGAGTTCTGATTCTATTGTGTTGACCCTTGCCTGTTGCTATTGCTTATGTCGTTTGGAACCAAAAAAACATCACTAACCATCATTCGTCTTTTACCATCGTGAACCATCATGAACCATCAGTAAGTTTCATGTCTGCACAAGATTTTTGTGCCAATATGGCCATGTTAAACCCGTGCAACCCCAGGGGGAGCATCCAAAAAATAATCTATATAATCAAAACAGTCTTTGTAGGGATGTTCATCCACCAAATCTTTGGTTGGTCGATCCTTCAACCACCATCATTTAACCATTACCTAATCATGACAACGTACATAGCCATCACGATTTCCAACATAACCATCATTTCACCATGATTTCACCATCATTGAGCCATCCTTGAACCGTCATCAAGCCCTAATTTAACCAGCATTTAGCCATCATTCGCCATCCTTAGCCATCATGTGAACATCATTCAACCATCATTTCACCATCATTTCACCATCATCAACCATCATTTCGCCATCAACTGTATCACCTGCACGGCTGGCACAGCTCTTCGCACCAAGACGCAGTTGCCATCACATCTTGGTCCCGCCTAGGACCAGCTGAACCGGCGACCAGGCTCCATGATGGTCCATGATGGTTGGTTCCATGATCATGACTAACCAGGCCCCCCTAGCGGGGTTCCATGATGGTTGCTTCGACTCAAAAATTGATTCTTCAATGTCGCTTCAATGCATTGGTGATGCGTTGATAATGCTGAATGATGGTTCGTGATGGTTCAACAATGGTTCAAAAATAGTTAAGAGTGCAATGACGCTTAAATGATGGTTCAACCATATTAAATTGTGTTTCAATGATGGCTCACTGATGATTCACTAATCACAGAGAAACAATGGTGAATGAAGGCTGACAAAGCTTGCCGATGGATGATGATTTGATAAGCTGCGAATAAGCGGCTCTCTACATCCCGTTAGTGTTGAACCACCATGCCCAAAAATATGACAAACACATTAGCACCGTGCCAGGTATGGTTGGAAGATTTGTCAACAGTCACCCCGACTTTGTTCAGATGTTCACCTACTCATTCTATCATCATCAACCATTAGTACCCACCAGCTGCTGATCAGTTGCTACCGCTGCCCCTTCTTAAGCATGAACCGCTGCCTATCACATCCATCTCTCGCTGAGAAATCTGCTTAAACCACGACTCAGCTCTTTGGCCATGCTGCTGCACACCGTTGATCACAGCTGCGCCCATCTTGCCACTGAAGAAGGGGTCTTCACCGTAGGTCTCCTCACACGGGCTGCTCCAGCAGGTGCAGCCAAACTAGCTGCCATGACTTCGTCTATCCACTCACACCAGTATTTCCAAAGTCTCGAGTCTCGGCTTATATAGGAATCATATCTGCTTATTTGTCTACATGTACATGCATGATATACTACATTCGTAACATAAAATGCATCTTAATATTTATCAATGTATGTACATTTCTTACTTATGTATTTCTTATTTATTTCAACACATATACATATTTATATATATGTATATTATATCTATATACAAATGTAGATAGATAGATAGATAGATAGATAGATAGATAGATAGATAGATAGATAGATAGATAGATAGATAGATACATAGATAGATAGATAGATAGATAGATAGATAGATAGATAGATAGATAGATACATAGATAGATAGATAGATAGATAGATAGATACATAGATAGATACATAGATAGAAACATAGATAGATAGATAGATAGATAGATAGATAGATAGATAGATAGATAGATAGATAGATACATAGATAGATAGATAGATAGATACATAGATAGATAGATAGATAGATAGATACATAGATACATGGATAGATATAAGACTATCTAACTTTTACAGGATCCCAAATCGGGTCCCACCTGTGCCCTGCCCCAGTTGAGCCAGGGGAGGATGTTGATGGTCGGTAGCAGGGCTGCATGGACGTCCAACTTCTTGGCCACCACGCCTGGTCCCAGGGCCACAACAGCGAGGTGACGACGCCAGGCATCGGCGAATGAGGTGATCGATGGTTAGTTACGAGTGGTTCGGCTAATGGTTGGTAATGGTGGTTAGTAATGGGGTTATGGCTAGTAATGGTGGTTGGTAATGGTGGTTAGTAGTGGCTAGTAAGGGTTTCTAGTGGTTAGCTAGTAAGTGGCTAGTTTATAGTGGTTAGTAATGGCTGGTGGTTAGTGATGGCTAGTACCATCGTTGCTAATACTCGTCATCGTTAGTAGTGGTTAGTAATGGCTAATGGTTAGTAATGGTTACAAGCATTAAGAACCATCGTTTGGTTCAGGGTTGCTTCTTGTTGCTAATGCTTAGTAATGATTCATAGTGGTATGGTGGTTGTTACTATCGGTTCCTACTAGTTCAAAGCTTAACTCTGTCTGATTATATAGTGATCAATTGGTGATCAAATCATTCGGTGATCGGTACCATGATCAATGTTTGTAATGATGATCACTCACCATTATCAACCACAAACATCCACTAACCATTTTTTGGTTTGTTGATAATGATAAATGGATAGTGATCAATGGACTCTTGTTAAGAATAATAATGATCATCATCATGATCACTAACCATTGATCCTTTATTATCACTAACCACTTGTCAATGATGATCCATGGACTCTTCCAGTCTTCAGCATCACCATCAATGGACCAAGCGATGCGCCGTACACCGCGCCTATGGCTCGGCCAATGGCCTCTTCTAACCTCAGCCCGTGATCAGTTCCTAGCGATTACAGCTTGGTGAAAAGTGGCTATTACTTGGATGTGCACCACCATTTGGCAAGTGGTCACCAACCATGGCTTCTAGGGGTTATAAGCTACCTGCCTTACAATTAGGCCTTGTAACCACAGCTATAACCCCAGCTGCATCTCCAAGTACCAGTGGCTGTCAGTAGTTGTCAGCATTACCATGGTTGAATCCGGGCACCAAAAAGCTGATGAAAAGTTGCCCTGGCAACATAAGACCCCAAACTCCGAGTATTGGGATAGGGATCGCAAATCTGTCGGATGATAAGCAATTTGTGTGAGCCTCAAATGTTCTACCATGATCCCACATGTATATGCATGCCTACAGAATGATGTACCCTGCACGATCATCGGCATGATACATTTTTCTCCACTCACTCAACAACTCTTGCTAGACAAAGCCAAAATGGTTTTGGGCATGCGAGCTGTCGCCACCAAAGTGTGGCGCACCCCATGTCACAACGCTTCCATCTGCCAGAATCGCAGCGAAAGCACCAACGGAGGAATAAATGTGTTGGACGTTCTTCAGGCGATCCGTGACTCTAGAGCAATCACCGCCAGTGTCTGACTGACCCCAGGCCACAATGCTTCCATCTGCCAAAATTGCAGCAAAAGCAAAACGTGTGGTATAAATCCGTTGGACGGTTTTGAGCTGATCTTTGACTCTGGAGCTATCACCGCCCCAGTCTGGAGCACCCCACGTCACAACATTTCCATCCGCCAAAATCGCAGCAAAAGCAGCGCCTGTGGCATGAATCTGATGGACATTCTTGAGCTGATCCCTGACTCTGGAGCTGTCACCGCCCCAGTCTGGATCACCCCACGTCACAACGCTTCCATCTGCCAAAATTGCGGCGAAAGCGCCGCTGGAGGAATGAATTTGTTGGACATTTTTGAGCTGATCGCTGACTCTGGAGCTATCACCGCCCCAGTCTGGATCACCCCACGTCACAACATTTCCATCTGCCAAAATTGCTGCAAACGCAAGGTGAGTGGCATGAATTCGTTGGACGTTCTTGAGCTGATCCCTGACTCTGGAGCTAACACCGCCAACATCTGGATCACCCCACGTCACGACGTTTCCATCTGCCAAAATTGCAGCAAAAGCCTGCCCCGTGGCATTAATCTGTTGGACATTCTTGAGCTGATCCCTCTCTCTGGAGCTGTCACCGCCCCCGCCTGGATCACCCCACGTCACAACGCTTCCATCCGCCAAAATTGCAGCAAAGGCCTCGTCCGTGTCATGAATCTGTTGGACGTTCCTGAGTTGATCCCTGACTCTGGAGCTGTCACCGCCCCGGTCTGGATGACCCCACGTCACAACGCTTCCATTCGCCAAGATCGCAGCAAAAGCACGGCGCGTGGCATGAACGTGTTTGACGTTCTGCAGCTGATCCGTGACTCTAGAGCTATCACCGCCACTGTCTGGCTGACCCCACGCCACAACACTTCCATCTGCCAAAATCGCGGCAAAAGCACCGCACGTGGCATGAACGTGTTGGACAGTCATGAGCTGATCCTTGACGCTGGCACTATCGCCACCGGCCCGGGGAACACCCCATGTCACAATCCTGTCACCTCCCTTGCACCACAGAGCAAAGGCCATGGATGTTGCAGCAATCTTTGGCTGCTGCGCAACGGCAGAGATGTTATCTCCATCTTGAAGCCTGGCATGCTGAAGAGACTCTGCAGGGTTCAAAAGCGTTGCATCTGGTCCCATCAGCCTCAAGAACCTTTGCCCCAGGGACTGCTGCGCAGCCGCCTTTAAGTCACCGACTGTGCCATTCAGTGGAAGCTCGATGCTTGCAGACCGCCCACTGGGCAAAGACACGTGCAGCTTAATGGTTGCCCCTGCAGCCCCTGCTTGTAGATTTTCAACATCAATACCTGCCACTCTGCGCCTCTTGTTCTCAGAATCCATGGCAACCACTGAATGCTCACAAGATCCCAAAAAATAGCTCCTGAAAGAAAAATGCTGCGGTTCGAGTGTTCTGCTTGGCCCTCGCAGGTGAAAGAAACATCAAGAAACTGTATCGATCGAATTGAAACACAGATGTTGTGACAGCCATGTCATCTGCGGCTGTAAAGTTTAGGCTGCCTGAAGCATGTCCCAAACCTATGCTCGGTTCGTTTCAATCTGCGGATACACAGGTTATGTTCACACACTGCGTATTACAAAGGGTAACTTCGAGTGTGGCTAAGAACAGTGACAGTGACAGATCTGTGCGACCTGATTCTCGCTCATCGCTGATCCACAACAAATGCTGGTGACCCCTGTCTTCAACGTTGCCAAGACTTGAGGTTGAACCAGCCATGCTTGCAACGGGTTTTCCCATGAAAAAATTGGTGGTTCAACCCACATCAACCTGTTGATTTAACCATGAGAATGTACCAATGTAACAAGCCTGTGGTGTCTTGGCATCCAGGGACCCTGGGAGGGGCCCTGTATCCTTTCTCACCACCCAAAGCCTGGTGTTTGGCAGCTTATCCAGGCCCTGATCATCCATGATGGATTACTATCTGCCTGTGCTTGCAGTTGCTATCTTTTCTTGAATCAATCCTTGCCAGGAGGTCCATACTTTGACAGCCAGCAAGTTTGAAAGACACATGCCAGTAGCTGGTGATTCATCATATGGGCGTTTCTCAAAATATAGGACCCTAAAAATGGTTGATTCAGTACTACCAATGACTAATATGGGGTCAATTAGGGGTATCCCTATTTTTGAGAAACCACCAGAAATAGCCGGGTTCTCCAAAGCAGAGCTGGATCGCTGGTCACTGGTCACAACCTCTCACATGGCCAGCCAACACCCTCTGCTTGGTGGTTGACCCACCCCCATGAACAATATGCTCAACAGCCAACCATTTGTTAATGATCACTAGGAAAAATAAAAAATGTTTAAAACCACCAAACAGAAAACCATAGGCATACCATAGGAAATCTTGGGAAAACCCCTACAATTGGTGGATATGATCACATGTCAATCAAACCACCAGCGACCCATGATCTGAATTTTCTGGAAGAACACCAGGGCGAACAGGTGAACCTTCTTTTCAGCATCCAATCCCACGGTGAGAATGATGGCAATTCATGAGTTACTGGTCGGTGGTTTCAGCCCCTCGAAAAAATATGAGTTAACTAATCAACCAACCATCCCAAATACCAAGGAAAATAGATGAAAAATGCCAATCAAACCGCCAACCAGTTTATATTGGTTAGTGGTTGCTCGGCATCCACCACGTCGAGATCTTTGATCTCTTCTATGGAGATCTCCCGGCCAGGTTCACCTACGTACTATAAACTATAAACCATTGTTGAACAGTATAACTGTGGTTGGAAATGTTGCAATGCTGTGGTGAACCATTGTCAACCATGCTCATTCTCAACCATGGTCCAAGAATTGTCAACCATTCGTCATTGACCATCAACTTTATCTTGACAATTGGTTCATCCACCAATATTCGCCAATATAACACGACATGAGCCAATCATTATCAGCCAATATACGGATACGCCATTCTCATCCCACTATGAACCATTATCGTCCATTATCATCCATTATCAACAACTACTATGAACCACCATAAGATCCCATCAATCGCCACTACCCATCACCAACCCACAACCATCTCCCTGGTCCGCCATGCGACTCCACGTTCCACGTGGACGCCCGTGTGATCTGCGAGGGGAACGATGGACTTCCGCCGTCCGCGGGGCACGGGGGGCTGAAGGCACCATTGCCACCTTGACCTTGGCGACTGGGCTGGGACTGGGAAACTCCAGGGCTAAAACGGCTTGGTGGTTGAACCACCGCCCTGTGAAAAATCTTAGTCAACCAGGTTGGTGGTTCATGGTTGGTGGTTTCGACCTCTATGAAAAGTATCAGTCAACCAACCATTCGTTATCAGTCAACCAACCATTTGTTAATGATCACTAGGGCAAAAAAAAATGTTTAAAAACACCAAACAGAAAACCATAGGCAGACCATAGGAAATCTTGGGAAAACCCTCTACAATTGGTGGATGTGAAAAGGATTTCCAAAGTGGATTCTCTATGTTTTTCGCATCAACGACTGAGAGTTCTATATGGTTTGATGATGGCGGTGGCTACGCATGGTCAAATAATGCTAATATGGTGAGTGATGACCTTTGGTAACACTGATATCAACAATGGTTAAGGATGGTCATGTTATATACTTAATAATGTTATACAATAATAATGTTATATATATATATAAATATATATATATATAACGGTTCATGATGGTTGATAATGGTTGACGATGGTGGTTGATGATGGTGATGGTCGATGGTGGTTGGTCTTGCTTCATGTTGGCCAAGCTCGGTTGAGCATGGGCGTAGCCATGGTGATAGGAGGGGTAAACATTGCTTGATAACGATTACCCTCCGGTAAACTAACATGGCTGGCTGTAAAATCCACCATTTTGCGCTTGGAATGCCCTAGGAAATCATCCATTTATGGTAGATTGTCCATTGCCATGTTAGTTTGGAGGGTGGTCCTAATGGCTACTGTAATAAGCAACCACAGGAACCCCCCAATAACAATAGATTAGATGCTGGCAATAATAATTGGTGGTGAATGAGACTATGGTTGACAATGCTTGATAGCTCACGATTCATGATGAATAATGGGGAATCATGATGGTGGTTGATGATATTCTGGCCGATTCACTTGTTGTGGTTCCTAGCCTGTGGTTGAGGCTCGTGAAAATGGTTGACCCCCAGCCATATCCGCTCGGCCACACGCTTGGTTCATGCAACAGACCTTTCCAGGACGATCCTTCGAGACAAGTGATGGTTCCTGCTACAGACATGGGCCGATGTGGATCTCTAAGGCAGGAGTCTGCAGTACCTGGAGAGACTTCAATGGTTGGAATATGTTTCACCACGGAAACCAACCGGCCTTTTCTGTTTAGACAACGTTGTGACTAACCCTGGATGTCACAGCTGTGATGTCACTGATATCCACAAGCAGTTGAGATCCAACTAATCAGTTGCAAGACGCCAAAAGTAAACCCTTGTGAAAAATACGAGGCTTGCAGCATCTTCAAACGTCTTGGTCTGTTTGCAAAAACCCTGCGCTGGTTCATGACCCAACATAGCACCATCCAACCATGCTTCTGACTTTGCACATCTTCGCAAACACTGGCGATGGACACTTTTACGTGATAAGCCGCACCAGTGCACCACAAGCATATGCCCAGTGACATGTCATGCCTTTGGGCCCGTCGCGCATGCGCATCCCTCGAATGTTCAGTCTCGAAACATCCTGTCGCTGGTTGCAGCGCGAGAAACTGGCAAAAGAGTATTGTATGCAAGTGATTCTTTCAGGGGAAGCAACTAGCCATTAGACACTAGCCATTTGATTCCTACAAAAAGGGGAAGGAAACAGCCGATGGATCGCCGCCTGTGTGAAATGTACAGCATCTCTTTGGTGCCGATGCATTCACTGCTGAGGACAGCAGCAGGGGCTGCAGCCGTGTTCATCTACGAATCTAGCGGCCAGTGGAAACGCCCCTACTGGTAAGTTGATGATTCACTGGGACAACAAGCTACGGTGGGGCTGAGCTCTGATGAATGGCTTATCAACAAATCTGACCTCTTGTCAGGCATGGTTGGTTGACCATGATTAAGCATTGTTGTATGTTTGACTATCATTTAACAGTAAACCAACTATTGATTAACCATGCTTGTTTGTTATGGTCACATAGATTCACTGTCATTACTCAGGTTAGCTAGCATCAAGCATCAGAAACCATTACCATCATTGACCAACAAACCTTCCGACTGAAGGTGCATTTGCTCCCATCTACCATCGCCCTTCGTTACACTCTAAGCATGTTTTCCCTAAACATGATAGAGTGATACTAGTTGTCATGCCAAATCAATGGTTTGCACTCGTTGGATTGCCAAGAAACAAATAATGTGTATGCGTTTCACAACCCCTCCTTCTGCTAAAAATATGCGGGGTGCCGCAATTCTTGTGACTTGCATAGCAGGCAACATGCAACTAAGGTTCACATCACCACGAGCGCCATCATCAACAGCTTCATCATGATCATCCCTATCTTCGTTGCCATCATGGTTATCATCATCCAGCAGCTCATATCAATGTTGAATCAATAGATTTTACAGCAGAACCAATCCATGATGGATAGCCAATGATAGCCATGCTTTACAGTAGCAAACCACCACAACAGCACAGAATCGATCAGTACCAAGAATCGAGCAGCTTGCCCGTGCAGCGAAGCCCCCGTAGTGCAGCAGGTGGGCCATAGCCGATGGATACATGGTCGTTTCTCAAGTCATAGGGATTCCCCAAATCATCCATTATGATGCATGTATGGTAATAAATCAATAAACCATCCATCTTGGGGGTCCCCCTATTCTAAAAAAAAAACACATCGATGATTGGAACAAGGTGTTGATCTTTGGTTCTCATATCTTGGCTGCTCCATCGATCTTTGAGAATTCAACACCGAAAAATTATTCGAACAACAACGGCCAAGTGCAAAAAACATCGCCCCAGACTTGCCACTGAAAACACCGGTTGTTGCTTTCCAATAATCCCCCCGCACCCGTTGCCACCTTCCACCCACCCCCCACCACCCAACTGGACCCACTTTGTCATCCCTCCGTTCCCAACTCCCCAGCCGCGTCCCGCAGGTTGAACCATCCATCGCCGCCACCCAGCGTTCCGCCGCCACCCCCGGGGTCGCACATCAGCCACCTGTGCAGCAGCCGACCCCCGGCGAATCAGCAGGTGAATGTCAGCATATGTCAGCAGGCACAATCCCACCAGCAGTATATTAGAGTCTAGAAATATTGATATATGAAGCATTTCATGATCCATCCATCCATCCATCCATCCATCCATCCATCCATCCATCCATCCATCCATCCATCCATCCATCCATCCATCCATCCATCTGCATGCATGTATGTGTCAATATAGATATATGTGTATACATGTAAAAAAGTATATACGTATATATTTGTATGTGTATATGTATATACGTATATATTTGTATGTATATATGTATATATGTATATATGTATATATGTATATATGTATATATGTATATATGTATATATTCTCTACGTAATCGAATTATAATATAAGTGAATGAATCTTAGGTGCTCAATAATGAAAGTATGTACATAACATATCATATACATATGTCGCATAGCTAGTACATATGACCAGTATTAATTGGTACTTACTTGAAATTCACACAGTAATTTCTAGTTGCTTTATAACTCACCATTGCAGTTGTGTAATAGTACAAAATGGTCAATACTAGTTGGGTAAGACCTGGTTCAGAATGGATGGTGGAATGGTTATATGACAAGAGTGGGTTTTGATATTGGACCAGTAGTAGTAGTTGGTATTGGTCTATGATAGCATTTTCTACCAATAGTCATAATGGTAGAAACAAGGGATCAATTGATTAGAAACCAACAAATAGTCAATGGAAATGACTTACCCAGCTGATAAGAGACCAACCAATTCCCAACTTGGAGGCATCCGTCCCTCCTCCCTCCCACCTCGCTTTGCTCTCAGGACACTCGACGTCGATACACGTCTGGTGGAACTTTTCCTATGGCCGGGGGCATGGGAAACATTTCGGATGCTTGGAATCAGCCCGAAACGTCAACTCGGATTTCCACAACCCATGCAGCCTGGAGCATTGAAATGTTGCTGCTCAAGTTGTGCGCAACCACATGAGCTACCAATCATTACCTTACAGCGGCCATGACTTCTCTCTAAGTGAATTCAACCATCAGATGTCAACCTCCGAAACTCATGCTTGACACAATCTTCTTGCGTAGATTGGAAGCCATTGTCATGTTGGAAGCCTGACTTTGGCAATCCATCTTGCTGTAAACCTCTGTGAATGTCCCAAATCAATGGAGCCTCAGTGCATGGATTAGAACGGAGTCATCATCGAATCAACACCTGGGGCCCCCACTCTTCACTTGTTGAACTGACCAATGTCCCACACATGAACCCAAATCCAGAGCTCGGGTTTGGTGGCTCCCAGTTGCAATGACAAACCCTCCTTGTAGCTACCGGTCCCCCTTTCAAAGATATGCTTCATACAGCAACCTTCCCATGACCAACCGGCATTGAAAGAAATCCTCGAAGCTCAGGACTCTCCAGCATCAATGTGCACCACCTGAATTGATCATAACAAATCGCTCATCACTAAGCAATCCTTCTTAGCCAGTGACCATTACCAAACCATCAATGAGGTTGTCCGGTGGTACCTGCTCACCCAGCTCTTCAGTTCGTGGTGATACCTCACTCGGCAACCCCTCGTTGGGTTTCCGCCAAGCTGCTTCGGTCGTCATTTGGCCCAGCAGATTTCGAATCTGGTCCTCATTGGTCTCAGGGTAGCCTCGCAGGACCGGCATCAATGATGCTTGGTGATGGTAGTTGCTTCATGGTTGATTAATATCTCATTGACTAAAGATCTTGGCCAGTTGACTGTGGTGGTTCAGGGCTGATGAATGCCCAAGAATACTCAACATCTATATACATATACATATACATATACATATACATATACATATACATATACATATACATATACATATACATATACATATACATATGCATATACATAATACATAATACATAATACATAATACATATTACATATTACATATTACATATTACATATACATATACATATACATATACATATACATATACATATGCATATGCATATACATATACATATACATATACATATACATATACATATACATATACGTCATATACTAGCACCGGCTAAACATCTGCTTGCCACTTCTGCCAGCTCCTTGCACCGCTTCCCCGGCTCAAAGGGGTAGCACTTTCCTTGCTCCCAACCAACCAACAACCATAATTAACCATAATTATGGGGTTTCAAAAATGAGATTTTTCTAGGTTTCCAAAGCATCATGACCCCCAGCCAACCATGATTTTTCGAGGTTAATCATGGGGTCATGATGGCTAACAACCAATAGAAATGGGAGCCGAATCATTTGCAGCTGCGAAATCGCACATTGTGCTTCATCATGGGCAGGAACCATCTGGTCGTGACATAGCTCTATTCTGGCGGAGCCCAACAAATAAACCAAAAGCCGCAAAAGCCTCTGACCATGCCTGCCCGCACCAGAGCCAGCACAGATATAGCTGGCACCAGGTCACGAAAGAGACCCATGGCAGCAATAAAGTGGCCCAGGCCAACACAAAAGGTCACGGTGTAGCAAGTGACACAAGCTGGTTACAGCCATCATGTCACCGTGGGATCTCAGAATTCTTCATGTCCCTCCATGTAACTCGGACATGAGCCCAAGATGCCAAAGAGTTTCCTGGTGTCATCCATGGACATGCCCGAAAGCGATGGGTTTATCTTCCAAGGGGGTCTCAGGTTGGATCAACTGCCATGTTTGGGATGGCAAGGCGTATCAGGACTGTGATGCTGTAGCTACCCCCAAATCTGCGATGCAGCTGTCTTGGGACTCAAGCGGCTTCGAAGACATGATACAAGAGGAAGCTTTCGGAGCTTCTGCAGTGACAACCCATGGTGAATAATGGTGAACGAGTGACCAAGAATTCTCCATGGCTTCCCCTCCTGCATTCCATGCAGTAGCCGTAGCCAAGCATCTCCAGCAAGTCTCAGGATGCGATGAGAACCTGATGATGGCTACCTCAACAGCGACTTCAAATCCCTCAGCTTTTCACTGCCACAAAAGCAGTGAAGGGCCCTCAGTGGAGGCCATCTCCAAGTCGCTCGACTCGCCAAGTCGCGAGTTGATTCGCTTTGTTGCTACTCTCATCCATTGAGATCGTCTGCCAACTTAGCAGCGTTGTCTGAAGCAGTGATCAGTATTGATCAGTTCGGTATCACAGCTGAACCAGCTTCAGTAGATACATAGAACTGGGTGTCTTCCCTGCAATAGTGGAACTTTCTATGATCCTTCATCCCAACTGCATCTTTTTTTCTCGGACACCAACAGCAAGATTCGTGGCGCGAAGTCTGCCCAAAAGGGCCAAGATTGAGGGCCGCTCAGATCCAGTTCAGGCATGTCAACAAGTGTCAAAATGGATACTCGTTGGTTACTAACGCTTAGTGTTTGAGTGCTGATGAGTGATTTTTACATATCTTCAGTTTTTTAGATATGTAAAAAAAACTAGTTGACAAATGCTGGTCAAGCAATTCTTTGGTGTTTCTATAGATACCGTAGAAGGCGCCTGTAGTGGGGCCTATCAACAACCAGCAAAAAATAGACAGGGTTTTTCAAGCACCGCTGCGGGCCTAACGGGTTGCACGCGATCAGCTTCTGATATCGTTATCTGCCGTAAGAATGTTTCATACTGACAAACGGCCAACTAATCACTAGTTCACACCGGCCAAAAAAACATCACACGAGAGTTTACTTTAGCAGTATTACCCCATCACAACGGAGAAACTTGTAGAAACGGATCCTGATTTTACTCAGGGCATTGCCCCTTGCCTCTCTGGGTGCTTCCTTTGGATCGTTGGTTCAAAAGGCTTACCCCCACGCGATAGGCGGATGGAGGCCTGTGACCATGCAACTGGCTCCGGCTGGATCTGACTCTGGGATTCCCAGTGCAGGGATGATCATCCCCTAAATACCATGTATCCGTCGGCCACGCTTTGGCACACTCGGTCTGTTGACACTGAGCTTCAACTGGAAAGTGGCAACTCAGCGGCCTCATGAGCCACTGACAAAGTTATTTGCTCGCTATTCTCAATTGTTGTGGTCAAAAATTGGTTTAGGAACTATCATGGTTGATAGTCAGTAGTCATAACAAATAGTGCTGACTGTGGCTTGATACGCAGTAATTAGTGAAAATGATATCCGAAGGGGTTGATTAAAGTATCTGGCATCATTGGATCAAGATCAAGAAGCTGAGTCTTGCAAAGTTCTACCAAGTCGTTTCCCATTGAACCAATCTTGGTTGACAGGTTTACTCAATTCGTGCCCACAAATTCAACATGTTGTCAATAAATTCGAGCAACATGAATGGCGGCTAACTCTGATTGAACTATGATCATGTCGACGCAATCATACTAAAGAGTAACCCCAGCAGTGGTCTGTTCTCGCCACTGCATTGTCAGCAGCTCAAGCCGCGGGCACGGCTTCAGTCGATCCCAGGCTCCTCTTCACTGTCCTCCGCTTTGGATCTGGCCTCGAGGAGAGGGAATTTTTGAACCCTGGGAAAGCATCAATTTGCCTTGTTGGCATATGGAAATGTTTGTTCTTGTGAAATCGCGTACATCAAGCCAACCGAACAAGCCAACCGAACAAACAGACAATCCCTCGAATACTACAAAAAACAACAACCACGACCACTACAACGACGGCGACAATAAATACAACGGGAACGACAACAGCAAACAATAGACAAGAATCTCTGAACAAGAAAAACAATGACAACAAATAAGAAACACACAAACGAACCAATCGATCAACAAACAGCCGCCAACACACAAGTAACAACAAACAGCCGACAATGAATTGTTAACACAACAAAACAACCGCGCAACCGCAACAACAACAACAACAACAACAACAACAACAACAACAGCAACAGCAACAGCAACAGCAACAGCAACAGCAACAACAACAACAACAACAACAACAACAACAACAAGGACGACAACAACAATCACAGCCATCACAACGAGAGCCCCGAAAAACACCAAGTCGACCCGCGCACAGTGCAACGACAAGGGCTATGTAGGGCTAACGAACCATTATAAATCATTATATGAAGCCACAGGGAATACACTAAATATTATATAATGGTTAATAATAGTTAATATAATAGTTAATATACCACTATATTAAGCCATTAGTTGGCTTGTTACTATAGTCCCTGACAAAAACACCAACGACGCCCCGGGCACCTCTTCGTGTTTCTTCAACAGCCGGGCCAACTCGTCATCGTTGCGATCACGGTCCAGACGCTGCACACGTTGGTCCACCTAACGAGGACGGACACACAACAAGGTACCTGGGGGGTACAACGGAAAGGCTACGTGGGGTTGGGTGTGCTTGGCTATGGTTGGTTCATAATGGTTCTAAAGGGTTCAAAATGGTTCATCATGGTTGATGGTTGATGGTCTATATCGATTAGTGGTTATGGTTGGTTATAGGTCCATGAATATAAGTGAATTCATGAAGGTAGGTCATAAGGGTACACAAGGATATCTGCAAATGCCTACTTGCAATACAATGATGTCACCAGCAGTAGGAAATTCACAAGCATCAGCATATGTGTCTATGTATACATCCAGGAAAATCTTTAAGGTTTGGCATCGGGCTGACAACCAGATGACAGCAAAACATCTAATTAAGTAGTTCTCAAAAGTCAAGCAGTCGCTCAGTGTGGTGTTGAGGGAAACCAGATGGAAGGAAAAAAATACATGTCATATGGCGCGTGTGATCTTGATCGCAACCAAAGGTCATTTGCTGCTCACAGCCCACCAGAAACGTCGTTGGAATCGAAAGGAAGAGGCGGTTCCTACAAGCTGGGCCCCTATGCAGCTATAAGTCGGATTATAGGTATGGTAACTACCAGTCATGGTAAATGTAAATATGGTCAAATTGCCTTACAGACCTTGTCATAACAAGGAAGCCACCTTGTACATATCACTCATTGTGGCTGGGCTAGATCGCTGTGCTGTTTGTGGGAGAAATCCTTTCCTGTCTATCCACCTTGACTTGTCGGTTCCCACGGCGGAGAGTACTAGACTAGCAGGGGTAATAAGAATACTAACATCAATATCGATGCTGATACTTGCCCAGTACGAACGCTACTGGATGCTTTCCATATACCATAACAACACTCGCAGCTGGTTTACAGTCGGCTGGCTACATAATCATCATACAATTATATGACAGCATCACACATGCATTGCAGGGACTTGTGACTGTGAATCAAAACAAATGTTTTCAGCATCGCGAGAGGGAATAAAAATTGTTTGGTGGCGTTCAAATGTTTCAAGTGTTGGTGATTTCATGATACGGCCCATCTACTATGAGTAGATCCAGCTGCAACAGACCCACCGTTTGTCTGCCATTGTTGTAAATGGCCTAATAGCAGTATGGCTTACAAAATCCTGAGCTAGTCAAGAATCACCTACCTGACCAATATGTATACACAGTGCATGTCTTGTATCGCATCCATCGCATCGCATCGCATCCATTACGTTACGTTACGTTACGTTACATCACATCACATCACATCAGATTACATTATTCTACGTTACACAACATTACATTACATCACATTATTCTACATTACACAACATTACATTACATCACATTACATTACATTGCATCACATGGCATTTCATCACATTACATCAAATCTCATGACATTACCAAAACATAAATATACATACATACCGTATATACATCAACATATACATATATGTACACTTAACTAGATACCAACATATACATATCTATCCCATTATCTATCCTATCCCATCCCATCTTATCCTATCTCATCTACATCCCGAGTACCCCATCCAACCACCAGGCTATTGCAGTCGCAAGCGACACCCATGCGCTTGAGCCCCGGCATGTCGTTCTCCTTCAAGCCCTGACCGACCAGGAACTCGGGAGCTGGGTGATCAATTACAACCAATACTACTACATTACTAATATGGTGGTTTCTCAAAATAGGGGTACCCCAAAAATGGTTGGTTTATTACTATAAATGACTAGTAATGGATGATTTAGGGGCACCCCTATTTTGAGAAACCACCATATACTAGCTGCCTTCAAATTCCGAAGTTATCTTTGAATCATTCATATGATGCAGCAGATCGGTTCCTCATCTGCTTTGAATTAATTTTCAATCACTATCTGGCTGGCGGTTTCAAACCCTATGAGAAAGATTAAACAACCAACCATTTGTTGACAACTACTTGGGAAAATAATCAAAATGTCAATCAAACTACCAACCAGTAAGTTGTTTAACCGGTACTGTTAGTTATTATCCACTATTGTTGACCATCATTAATGGTTATAACCAGTGAACCAAACCAGCTATCGTTACTTTTGTACTTGGATGTGCAGGCCGATCAGTTTCCTGGGCTCGCGGTGGTGAATGTAAGCAGCTTCGAGCAGTGGGGATATATCTGGGTATCTTGGAAGAATATCACTACCTGGGATGTATGGTCATAGCTGGATCTATAAGTCTGATATAAGTTATAGGTGGTATAATATATATGATTACTAATGATATCGAAACGATAAGTGTATGTTCTCGCAGTAAACTCAGATCGACAAGCATATCCGTATTGACAACCACGTTTTGTGTATGTGCACAACAAACCATATCAACCATCACCGAGTTGCAATACACCTGCGAGTACCATCATCAGACTGGTGCATGATCACCAGATGAGTGCCTGAAATCCTGCGTACTTCTTCAGTTCCAGGGTCTGCCAACGTTCCTGGCGCTGAACTGTGGAATGCCAGCAGGCGAAACTCGCTCCAAAAGCAATGTGGATTTCTTGTAGTGTGTGGTTGTGCCATGTGTTTGATCATCACAATCCATGTTGAGAGCATTTAGGAAGCAACCAGCAGCGTCACTAACCTCAGGGAAAACCATTGGTCCAAAACATCCTCCTGGGTCGAGAGTGCTACCACAAATGACCAGCCCCAACGCTGTGGTCGGTTCATCCCCCCAAACAAAACAACCACTGGGTGGTCCCGATCTGTTCCCAGCAAGTCATGGTCCTCCTTGTCACGGAGGAGTTCGAAGAGGTATTGGTATCCCACCTGCGATGCTCATCCGTGGCTCGCCAGTTGCGATCCGTATTCAGCAACAGCGGGGGCGAGTCCCAGGTGCACCCCACGGTTGCTGCCACCCCCGAAATGTCAGCGTGTCCCAAGAAGAAATGTCCGAATACTACAGTATGCCATTTAGAAATGATGATTTATGCCATTTTATGCCTTCTATTTGCCAGAACCAAGGTCAGAGCATATGTGAGTATGTAGACTGTAGAACACAAGTGCTGATACATGCCAGTCCTAAGGTCAAAGACCTGCCAGAACATGTGCTCGTCACTGTGCCAGACTATTGGATGCTGTTCCCCTCTTATTAGTGGTTATCCCCATATATTTCCCTGTTATCCACAGTTGGTTGCACATTAGTCTCCATTATTGTTGCATCTCAAACCTATCCCCATTGTGTTGGGCATATTACTCCACTGTTATTGCTGTTTTTTATTGATGGTTGGGTATGGGTCAAAACCCTGTACCCCTGGTTCCCCTATCATTTACCATTGTTTCCCTTATTATTGTTGGTTGATATCCCAAATTGTTGGTTGGTTAATATTGACCCATAGCCGGTTAAAGCCCTGACCCAACTCGCCATGTGTTGGTCACGCAAAGTTATCTTCCGGCGCCACCTGCGTTTCCAGTTGCTGCCACGTGGACGGAATGGGCACCTGGGGTCATGGAGATTGAGACCCGGGTGATGAATTGGTGGTCGGAGCAATGAATCACCATGATGTTCACTCACCACCAACCAATAATCACTAATATTCATGGAGAGTGAATCTGGATGATCCATTGATGAAAGCAATAATCCTCGAATTCGATCATCACTGAGAAATCAGCTATCATCACTTAGTTCACTAAGCAGTGAACTCATTGATCATGTTTACTCACTACCAAGAATGGAATCATTTGTGGATGATGCTTATGTGATCTCATACTAATAATATTGAGACTAGAGTTCCATCACCAAATAGATTCTACCACGAACCAATAGTACAGTGATTCTCGGTGGCCCTGATCAGCATCACCATGAATCTGTTGTTTCCAGTGGCATGGTCCACTAGTGTTGAGCAGGTCGGCCCCCCACCAAGAGGTTAACCAACCTACCATGATGCTGGTATGGTTTTTGGGTTCCAGTTGGCTCTACTTCTTTTCAGGTGGTTCTAGTTGGCTTCTGTAAGGTTTTGTTCAGCATCATCCGCCACATTTCAACATGTTCCCCATTGTTGAACAATTCTCAAACATTCTTCTTGGCCATTAAGCATAGTTCCTTGCGCGTCACCGACGCAACCACTCGTTAGCCACGACTGGTCAACCACTCTGGCAGACCTGGCTGCAGGGAGATTTTCCATGGTTGACCCGGTCAGGAACTGGTTGTGTTTCAGTGCGCTGGGTCACCCATACGGTGGACGCTTCCATGTGGCGCCTCACGCGCGGAGAAATGGAGACTTTTCATGGGTTCATAGGGAGAGTTAGACTATGATCTCAATCATGAATATTAATCATGAGTTTGATAGGGTTCATATATCAATTCATGAATATTAATCATGTATAGTGTTTCATAGGGTTCATTGTGATCTCAACCACCATTCAACCACTATTGACCCTATCGTGATCACTATTCACCATCCATTGGATACGATTAATCATCAGTAAACTACTATGAACAATGGTTGGTGATCGAATCGTGATGAAATGAATTAAAAACATGGTGAATTGATAGTGGTTCAATGATTGACACTGCAGGTTAACAGTGCTTAGTTTCCCTTGAAGGTTAATAAACTGGTCCAAAATAGTGGTTAGATACAATGATTCATGGCTTAATTATAGACTTAATTGCTGGCCAATCACTGATCAATAAGTGGATAAACCTGGTTAGTGAATGGTTGATCAGTGGTAAAATCATTTGTTCGTCATGGTAACAGTTGGTAGCTGATGATCACATAATCGCTCACACTTCATCAAAGAATACTCGAATGTGTGGTTTAACAAACTAGTAATGGCTGATCTATCATCATAATGGTGCATTACTCACTATTGACGGTTGATACTGGTCCATGAAAGGTTGATAACCAGTTCAGAAGAGGGCATCACAACCGGCACTGATGGGGAAGGTATCATTAGGTGATGGTCCAATATAGCTAAGTAGTTGGTGGTTCACATTGGTCAATCGTGAGTGATAGCTATTGAGCTATTGATACTGGCTGTATAATAGCTGATTGGTATGTACTAATAATTAGTAATTAGATGCGATTAGAACAGATAGTTACTGACTCATGGTCTGCTAAATTGCTGGACCATGAGTGACTGACCATGTAGCAGCAGATAGATCGAATAACATTCGCCACTAGGAACTGAGTACCATAAATATGTAGCATGAGTACCATGTAGCAGCAGATATATCAAATATATCTAATAACATTACCTACCATCTGGTTTCACCACTCCCTGTAGCTCTTTAGCTCCCCCTTTAAAGGGATTTAGGGATACCCCTGGCTCCTTAGCTCCCTGAGAATCACCAGCTAGCTAATAACATTACCATGAATCCGATTCGAACAACTTCTGAATTGCTACAGCGCTGAGTGACTCGCCCTGGTCACCAGCCCCTGATGTAACAACCAGGAGCTTTGGCTGGGACCACCCCTGGGCCTCAGCTCGGGGGTCTGAGCATTAAAGTCCTGGAGCGGAGGCTACAGCTGGTGGCCCCATGGGTGGAGGTTGGTATCATGAGCTTGGACCTGATGGTTGGTTTGGATGGATAAATGGTTGGTTGGTTGGATGGCTGGATGGTTCGATGGCTGGATGGTTGGTTGGATGGTTGGATGGTTGGATGGCTGGATGGCTGGATGGTTGGCTGGTTGGATGAAGTGGTGCTTCTTTGTTGGTTGCGCGGGGTAACATCGCAAGCTTGCTAGCCCCTGAAATAACCCTCCGCGGCCACAAGACGAGCTCCATAAAACCACAAACAGTTGTATTCCCTGCAGATTGGTACCTGGCAAGCCTGGCCCCGCCGGTAATCCCAGCTCTGATCAGCGGGTGAACCGCTGGATCTTCAGCCACTATTAGCCAGTATAATCCCCTGGTAGCAAGTACCAGCATCATGGTACTTAGCCAGTATGAAAACAGTATAAGCCAGTATTACTATTAACCAGTTTTGTTATCATTAATGAAAATATCTATCTAATGTCGTAGTCGTGGAATATTCCATTGGTATATCGTCGATCGTTTTAACCAACGAGATGATAACCGACGACATTTGTGATGCCAGCGTTATTGCACTATTATATACTATTGTTATTTGTTGGCTATGAGCCATTATTTACCATGAGCATCAAAAAGAACATCATGGAATCATTGCTATGAACCACTATTAAGCATCCACAATTGTCCACCACAATCCACCACACCTCAACCCATATCCACTGCAAACGGCTGGCACCCGGAGAGTTGCCACCACGTTTTGCGTCCTCTAGAGAGTCTGCCCCAAAGACCAAGACAGTGCGGAAACGGGAGAACCTGAACGGACCAACGAGGGGATTTGCCCAGCACCAACCGCTGAAAGATGTGGAGGTCTCCCCACAAATCATAAACCATCCATTTTTTGGAGTTGTCCTGTTTAGAAAACCTCCATTTTGCAACGGAAGTGAATCGACTCGTGGTGAATCCTAGATGCTGAATCAATATAGATTGCAATATCTCCAGCTAGTCAGGAGTTGATTCACCAACAAACTGAGTGTTAACTAGTAGGGGGTGTAACTCTAACTAGTAGTTAAACCTATACAATTCAATAACACCAATAAGCAACACACAAGGGAGTTTAACAATGGCTTACTGGTTTGATACAACCACTAATTTAAAAAAACTTCAATATGGACATAATGCAACCAGCACTGCTCAACAGCTAGAAAAAGTCGGGCCCCACAGGCTGCACAACACCGTAGCCAACAAGGTCAATAGGTGATGTTCATGCAGCGGATGTTCTACAGTGCTATTGGGCTTACTGGCCATGCGTTTCGCAAACCATGGACTGCTTCGGCTGGGACCATCGGAATGATACTCGAATCAACTGGTTCTTGGAACATCCGAAACCCCCGCTGTTGAGTCTTGCGAGGTCAGTTTTGGGTGTAGGATGTCTGTTCACGTATCAAAGTAAAAGTAGAAAAATGATTGGTTTCCTCCAAACATGGCTGTCTTTCTAATCCATGGAGCACGATTCTTGTTGAAACATCAGAATGATGATCATGACGCTCTTGATCGCAATGATAGTCAAAGTGATAAATGTGCTTTTGTTGATGTATCATGTTCCTTTCATGATTAAGATTGAGACATGGATGTTTGTGTCTATGGGTGTTTCTCAAGATAGGGGACCCCCAAACCATGCCATATTAGTTATTGTCTATGAATAAACCAACCATTTTGGGGGTCCCGGATTTCGAGAAATCCCCGTACACATGACCTCTCATGAACACATCGATTCCAACCCAGGCGGCCGAACTGGCCACAGCGACGAAAACTGAGTTTCCCCAACAGAAGCGGGTGGACCGACCTCGCTGGGAACTGAACCCTCGTGGCTTTCCCAGCTCTTTACCGGTACGGCGAAGATCAAGTTCCTCTTGGTCCACTTGGGAGGGGCTCAGCTGTTTGTTTGCAGCAAGTTATCTACGCCAGATGGTGGTTTCTCAAAATAGGGGTACCCCAAAAATGGTTGGTTTATTGCTATAAATGACTACTAATGGATGATTTGAGGGGTACCCCTATTCTGGGAAACCACCAAATACTGACTGGAAAATTCTTCGCACAGCCCTCCACTTTCTGCAGTCTGCGTCCGAGTTGTGGCAGTCGGTATCTACCAGCGGAGAAGCCAACGGCTGATGGTAACATACAGCGTGGTCAAGTTGGAGTCGTTGGTTCGTTGGTTGGTTGGTTGATTGGTTGGTTGGTTGGTAACATACCCACGTTTGTCAACATCTTTGCAGGTTGGTCTGTTTGGATGTGATCAATGATTTTGCCGACCGCAGTGGGTTGAAGATTGTGAATGCGGGCCACTGCCATGGTTGGTGGTGATGAATGATCATTACTGGTGATTGGCAAATGGTTAACTAGTGGTTAGTCATGAAATCCTGATGAAATATATGGCCTATATGTCAAAACAAACCAGCCGAAAACTTGCTAGGTGAACATCCAAACAGTTCGACGAGAATAGAGATGTACATGTTGAGTGAACAGCCATCGCGACAAACACCTACAATTCACCGCTCAAACCAGCAGTAGGATCACATGAAAACACCATCAAACCAACCAACAAGGGATCTGATGCCAATGCTTTCGTGCCTTCTGCGCTTCTGTCAAGGGTCTTGGCGGCCCTCGTCACCGGCTACAACTGAACAGTGGACATTGCTTCGAACAATGCCAACACCTGCTGCCATTGACCCTTCTTCTCACAAGCACTGATGGCAAACCTGTAGCTAAGGCGATTTGGAGTCACCTTGACCTTGGGCATCACAGCAAGCACATCCAATGCCTGCTGCCATTGACTCCCCTTCTCACAAGCACCCATGGTGGCAAGGTAGCTGATGAGTTCGGGGGAGATCTTGGCAGCTGACATGGCCTCCAATAAGTTCAATGCATGCTGCCACTGGCCGTTGGTTCCACAGGCACTGATGGCAGAACTGTAAATGATGAAATCAGGTGTCACTGTAACAACCCCAGCTGCCTCCAATAGATTCAGCACATGCTGCCATTGACCTGTGTTTCCACAGGCCGTGATGCAAGAAGTGTAGCTGATGACATCTGGGGTCACTGAAGCCTTTGACATTGCCTCAAAGAAATACAAGGCATGTTGCCATGGACCTGTATTTCCACATGCACTGATGACCGAACTGTAGCTGACAACGTCCGGAGTCAATTTCACCAAAGGCATCGAAAGAAACAAATCTAAGGCACGCTGCCATTGACCCCCCGTCTCACAGGCAAAAATGGTGGCATTAAAGCTGACCACGTTTGGGGTGACTTTGGCGTTCGACATTGTCTCTAGTAGGTCCAATGCCTGCTGCCATTGTCCCCCCTTCTCACATGCGGTGATAGCAGAACTGTAGCTGATAACATCAGGAGTGACTTTGTTCTTTTGCATTGCCAGCAAAAAATCTAAGGCCTGCTGCCAGTGACCGACGCTTCCACAAGCACTGATGCTGGTGTTGTAGCTCATGATATTTGGGGAGGCTTTTGCTGCTTGCATTGCAGCCAACAACATCAATGCTTGCTGCCACTGGCCATCCTTTCCACAAGCGAAGATGGCCGCATTATAGCTAATGACATTCGGAGTGACCTTGCCCTGAAACATTGCCTGTAAAAGTTCCAATCCCTGATGCCATTGACCCCCCTTCTCGCAAGCACTGATAGTGGCATTGTAGCTGATGAGATTTGGGGTCACTTTGGACTTGGGCATAGCTTCAAACAAGTTCAAAGCCTGCTGCCACTGGC
>VSDK01019085.1:128349-157500 GCA_009767595.1 Symbiodinium kawagutii | reverse complement strand
CTCCAAACAATTCCAACGCCTCCTGCCACTGGCGGGCGCTTCCACAAGCGCTAATGGCAGAACTGTAGCTGATGACATCGGGCCTTTCCTTGGTTTTGAGCACTGCCTCCAACAGTTGCAATCCATGTTGCCACTGACCCCCCTTCTCAAAAGCACTGATGGTGGCATTGTAGCTTATGAGATCTGGGATCGCTTTGACTCTTGCCATGGCCTCGAACAAATCTAATGCTTGTTGCCACTGACTGCTGTTTCCACAAGCACTGATGCTTGTGTTGTAGCTGATGACATCTGGGGACACAGTGTTTTTTGGCATGGCAGCCAAGAGCGACAATGTATGCTGCCACTGATTGCTACTCCCACAAGCACTGATGGTTGCATTGTAGGTGACAGCACCTGGTGACACCTTGACCCTTGGCATTGCCTCGAACAGTTCCAATGCTCCCTGCCATTGACCTCCCTTCTCTAAGGCACTGATGGTTGCATTGTAACTGATGACATCTGGGGTCACTTTGACTCTAGACATCGCCTCGAACAAGTTCAGCGCCTGCTCCCACCGACCAGCCTTCCCACAGACACTGATGCTTCCATTGTAGCTGAATTGGTCGGCTGCAACCTCAGCCTCAGACATCATGCTCAGGAGCCAACACGCTTGCTGCCAAGCTTTTAATCTTCCACATGCGGAAATTCCACCCGTGAAGTCCCGTTCGTTGAGCCCAAAGCTGCGATGCTCCAGCAGCGAAGTGAAGATTTCAATGATCGCTTCAGGGCGCTTCCTGTCAAGCTTTTTGAGAACATTCTGAAGGTTTCCTCTGGTGGCTTTCGAGCCTGTGAGCTGCTCAAAGGTTAAACTTGTCCGTGCTCGACTTCGGCCAAACAGCAAAGCCGGGCGCGCTGCTTGCACCGCATGCAGCATGGTGTGGTCCATGCAGCATGGCGAATCGCATAGAGCCGACCGGGCCAATGCTGTTAGGGACTGGGCCAGAATTGAAGCAACAAGGCCACAAATGATGGGAATCACAAATAGAGATACAACCACAGCAACAACAAGCATGAAAGGTAGCTAGAATAAGTAGTCGCCCATGGTGGCTTATGCTCCCGACAAAGATAGGTGAACCCTGTGCAACAATCAGCCACCAGCAGGGTATGAGGCCACCCTTTGGACCCGCCAGTGATCGACGGCTGGTTGGATCTTCCCGTAACTTCCGGCTGGGTTGAATCGTCCCCAGGTGCTTATCGGTGCGCGGATCCACGATGAATTGGCAGCTGCGCAGCTGGTGGATCTTCCAAGCTCAGGAGTGCGCTACTGTTCGTCATTGGCTTCTTCCATTTTTGGAGCTTCCCTCAGGTTCTTGGTCACTGAATAGTTGTTCACAAGTTATTTCCATATGGTTTGGTGACTGCTGTTGCTTGTAACAGATTGAGCATAGAATCAGAAAACACAATTTTCAGGAGGAATATCAGCTAACTCATGCCATACATTTCAGCTTCCATGTTTCTACCCAGTGCACCCTTCTGTTGACAGAATAAAGTACCCATTATTAGCCAGGTCATCAACCCAGACTAACCATGACATTCTGTAAAGCGCCAGGTCATCAGCCATCATGAATCATAAAGCATCATCCATCATCAACCATCATCGCCCATCATTTACCAGCATCAAGCGCTGTTGACAATCATAAAGCCGATTGCCATTGGTATGTCCCCATTTGCTTATCATTTGCCATTCTCTATCACCATTAGTCATCACCAAATGTTCAACCACCGTCTGTTAATCATGAGGTGACTGGTTAATTGACCGTTATTTATCCATATATCCATCATTTTCGACCATTGTCAAAATATTGAGCAAAATGAAACCATCAGGATCAACAAGTCTCTATTTACCATCCTCAAACCACCATGAAAAACCACCTTAAAACCGAGTCATTATTCACCATCATTTACGACTATATAACCACCACTAGAACAATCATTAATCAAAGGGTACTATAAGCACCGTTAGAACCACTACACCATCAAGAACCATTGTAACTATTAACCATCATTGACCATCATTAACCACGCCACCATTGTACCAATCATTTCTGGTTGGTGGTTTCAACCCCTTCATGGGCAATACCTTCGGGAAATAACAAACGTATAGAAATGTGAATAAAACCAGCGATGAATCATCATACCATCATTCATTGCAATTGCATCATACCATCTGACCATTTTACAAATAATCATACCATCTTACCATGCGTCATACCATCATACCATCCTACCATCTTACCATATAACAAATAATGATGGTATCAGTAACCATCCTACCATCCTTCATTCCCATTGCCAGGTCGTGCCCCACGGCCGTGCAGTCCCCTGGTGTCCCCACTGCAAGGCCGCTTGGAAGCAGTTCAGCATCCCAGAGGCCACCACCACCGTGGCATGCCTCGCCGAGAGGCCCAAGCCATAGCCATGGTGGTGGTTGAGGAGGGCTAGTGATGGTGAATGGATAGGTAGTGGCCACGGTAGTGGCTGCTTGATAACATGATGATTGATGATTGATGATATCATTGATAATGATTCATGATTATTGATGCTTACCCTCTGGGAAACGATCACCTGGAAGTTATGAATATAAGAATTTTTGATGGCAAAACCAGCTGCAACCAGTGGATTAATGGTGGATTTTATACTTCCAGCTTAGTTTTCCAGAGTGTAATGATGATACTGATTCAGAATGACTGTTGAGGACGGAGGGTGTAAAGGGTTTTCATGATGGTGATTTGATGGTTAATGGATGGCTGATGCAAAGTGATGGCTAAATAATTGGTGATGGTTCATGATCATTGATCATGATTGATGATGATTGATAATATTCCATGGTGTTTGATGACCGTTAATACGATTGATGATGGTGCGTAGTGATTGATGACCATTGGATGTAATTTGTAGGATGGCTAGTAATTGTTAACAAGTACCCTTGGATAACCTGACCCTGGAAAATCCAGGATTTATAGCTGGTTCGCCAGGTTTTCCCATTAAGAAATCGTGATTTTCCATTGCCATGTTAGTTTGCCAAGATATGAAAAACTGGAAAACTTGACTCAAACAAAAGGGGATAGTCATTCACTAAGCTCAGGCGCTCTACATCATGATCAACCCTCGCGCGTTTCAGTGAGGGGTGGTCTTCTGTATGATCCTGAATTTCATGACATGTAAGCCGACTCGAGGCTTAAAAATGCTTGATAATTAGTATATGCAATGATGATAGAATTTCTATCAAATATTCAAGCAATTCAAGTATATGCCATACATCACCACTGTCATGAATGATTGACAACCGTTGATGATCACCCCTGGTTGATTCTGAACTCTTTCGTTGAGCGCTCGCGCCTTTGGCTTCGCGCTGCCAGATGGCCATGAACCCTCATGGTAGCAAAGAGCAAGGATTTTTGACCGAAAAATCTGATGTTCATCCATGATTTACATCGAAAAATCCGATTTTCATCCAGGATTTGTATTGATAAATCTGACGCTTCTCCAGGATTTGCATGGAAAAGTCCTGATGTTTCTCCAAGGTCACTACGGTGCTTCCCACACGACTCGGTCACCCACCTGGACATGTCACTCACCCGTCGTGCCTGGCAGGACTGCCACGCACCACACGGTCCCAGCTCTCCGCAGGGGCGCCGCTCAAAGCCTCGAGGCGCGGTTCGGTGCGGTGGCCCCGTGTCCACCGTGGCACCGGTGGTGGACCATGGAACTGCCATGATGGGACCATGCCCTGCTATGCCATAGTGCTATGATGGTGGTGCTATGACCAGGGTGGTACCCTGAAGCAATGGTTAACAAATGGCGAAGCAACAGAAGCAACTGTAGAGTGGTGATAAGGTTTAAAGGTGGATGCTTTTCATGGTGGTATCATGTGGTATCATGATGCCTGCGAACGGTGGTATGATGTTTTTTTAATGATGACTTGATGATATGTTTCATGATGATATGATGATGGTATAATGATGGTGTGATGATGTTTGAATGATGATGTAACCAAGAACAGGTCAATGTTTTGAAGGTATGATGATGACTAAACATGACACCCCTTGAAGGTATGATGGTATAACAACCAAAAAATACTGTTGAGACAAGATTCTTAAGGGGATAATCCAACAACGCCCTGTATGATGGTATTATATCTACTAATGGCAAAAACAACGATAAGCCGATGGTGTAGTGCCAACCGCCAATCCTACTATCAGCAGCTAACAAGCCAGTCATGACGTTATAATGAAAACAAAAATGGCAAAATGATGGTACAGCTCACTCATAACCGAATAATGTTAGTCTGATGGTATAGCCAAAACCATGCAAGATATTAGTAAAATGATAATTAAAAAATGATGGTGTAACTGACTGGGCTATTTTTGGACATTGTTGATTGTCTTTTGACTGCCGTTGGATATTGTTGGTTTTAACATCACGGGATAATTGTATCCAAATGCAGTTGAAGAGGCAACAAAAAAATGATGTGTTGATCCTTAAAATTGCCATATAGCTTATCCTATCTTGTTGTTGATAGTTGGGGCTATCCTGATCATGAACACCGTGCTTGCTAATCTTTAGTGTACTCCTATCGTTGGAGACGATTGTGCTTAACACTTCTCCCTTTATCGTGCTTAATCTTATGAGATCTAAGCTGGTTGGTGTTGTAACCCCTATGAAAAATGTAACTTCATCAACCAACCATTCCACTGTTTGTGAAAACGAATGTCAATCAAAAACGACTGAACTTGAGCACTAACTAGTAAGAGATGATATCTCACCAACCTTGCGCCATACCTTATGAATCCTCCCCGAACCATTCACCGCCCACGGTTCCTGTGCTTGCGCGCAGCATCCCCCTCACCTGGTGGCTGAAGAAGGCGCTGGCATAACCATTGGCCTGACGCCGGTTTTTCGCGGATGGCCATTTTGAATCAGCTGTGAATTGTTTACATAAACAACTTGAAAACAGGTTGGTATTAAAACAAGATTGGTATGAATCAGTTAATAGCAACGTGTTCTTGTTTGCAAAGTGAATCAGTATGCGGATCTGTTAAAGGGAATTAAGACCAGTGATTCACCAACAAATGATCATGACATAACACGGTCAGGCTCACAAAGTTTAAGGACTTTGTATAAAGTCTTATCATTAAACAATTCTATAAGTAAGTTGATAAAGTGGTTAACCAACTCCTTGGTAGTGTAATGATAGGATCATATATACATATCTATAGAATCTGTAAACACTGTTACCAGCAAGATATATTGTGTATATATGAAGGTATGTTCAATAAAAGTGATGAAGTAAGGTTCTGCATAACCATCAAATAACAATAATTGCGGAAACTCTGATATAGCCATACTGTATGCCATGCTATCTTACGATGCGGCACATAAACTGCCAATCCTGGATTGAGAAACCCCGTGGTTGATTAATAGGGGGTATCCCCCAGTTCGACTTGGTTTTCTATTAAGTCTAGATTTATATTACATACGGGTGAGTGGTTTCAACCCTCTTGAACGAAATATTAGTCCATCAACCAACCATTCGGCAATACTAGGGAAACTAAGAACAGTTTAAAACCACCAACCAAACATATGTTTTAAGCTCTCATCATAGGATCTCAGCTTGAGTGCCTCGAGTCGCTCGATTCTATGTCCGGATGTATGTCCATCCTCCGCCCGCCAGCCACATGGAAACAAAAAACTGACCCCAGGTGACTGCTCATCATGACATCAGGGTATCATGTCATGTTTTGAACTCAATCAAATCATCGCCATGTAATTTTTTTGGAGATGTGATACAGTTTCGAGAGGTGATATAAATGGGCGTTTCTCAAAATACGGGTACCCCCCAATCATCCCCAAGTAACTACAATATTTATAGTAATAAACAAGCCATTTTGGGGGTCCCCTATTTTGAGAAACCACCAAATGCGTGCTTCCTTCCACCCAAATCTTTGTTTTCCCACCATGGTCAGATCCTGCACTGAAGATATGAGAGATCCCTAGCATGATTGCAGGGACCCGTATAGCCCGACACTGCTAGGGGTTTTCTGCGTGAAACGAACAGTTTGATATGGATAAACTTAGAAAACGAATGAAACTATGGAAACATACGGATGAAATACAAATACTCGACAAACCATCTGATTTTTCCATAATTTCCTTCTTCGCGAGCATGTGTCTGGAATCGGACTGGGGTAGGTCCGTGACAATGAGGGTATGACCAACAACCCCGGAAGCAGGTCACCAGCACCATTCTAATGCTTGCAGCAACTGATTTTCATCCTACCATTTGGTGGTTAGGCCACTCCTGGGGGGTCCTGGCCTGGCTGCCCCAAAAGCCAGCACTGGATAGCCCTGGCAAAGCTCCCTCCCAAGAGCCACTGGTTGGTTCATGGTGATGTTCCAACCCTTGGACCTGGGACCAGCTCGAGCTGCCTCGGCCCAGAGCATCATGTGCGCCACGTTGCCGTGCTCGCCTGGGGATGGTGAACAAACAGCCTGAACCATCATGATAGTCATGATGATTGAGAATAACTAGTGATAATGAATGATGATTGAGAATAACTAGAGATTGATATAATTGATGATTAAGAACTACTGGTAGTCATGATGATTGACAAGGATAATATGATGATAACGGTTGTAAATGTAATCCACCATTATAATGGTTATCATAATAGTCATGATGATGAAGAATGACTTGGAATGATTACAGGAACCGTTCGTAACGGCTGGGTGATTGCTGGCAGCGGCTCATCCACGGCAATGGCACCGGCTGGTGGTTTTGAAATTTTGGGACCCAGGTTCTGGTCGGACTGACCCGTAGCGATGCTCTCAAGCATCCAGAAAGCATTCTTGCCCATCGCTTACCAGCTTGTCAAGCATTCCCACTGTACTGCTGTTTGTCACTGTTTCTCTGGTCGCTTAGTGTTGCTTTGCAACCATCGTTGACCATCAGTATCCATTATTTGCAAGCCATTGGTAGCATCCTGCGTTGTATCCATTACTAGCCATCCGTATGAACATCGATATGACCATTGATTAGCCGTCATCATCCATCACTAACAACTGTTGATCGTTAATTATGAATCATCATAACTATCGTTCATGGCTGCTTATCACTGACTTACGATACGCATGGGTATATATAACTAATTATCATTGATGATTGACTACAACTATCATGGTCATGGAATGTCATGGACCTATTCTTAACCAAACATGGCTGCTTGTGCCCATGGATTAGCCATCACTATCCTTGCTGGTACCTCCGGGATGCTCTGCCTAGGGTCGGATCCCACACTGCGGCAGCTCCTGTGGCGTCGACACAGCTGGAGAGAGATACGCCAGGACGATCATCCCATTTAGTCAAATCTAGTGGTTACCTAGCATGTGTATAGAAGATTCATCGTGTGAGTCAATGATATATTAAGTGGGATGATAATCCCATTTAGTCAAATTTATATAGTCTGTAGATGTTTGTAGTAACCATGGTTCTGAAATATCAAATGTATAAGTTGCGAAGTGGGATGATCATCCGAGTCTCGATACATAGATTTGGCACGATCTTGGTAGCTTGTGAAGCTTTGGCAGAAAGTGAGATCAGTCTCACTTTGCAGCTATCAAATTGAGGCTGGTTCCTGCCCCATGCTTGACTAAACCAGCTGCTAGGCTGCTACCCTTTCTAACGCGGATCAGCTGTCAGGAAAGACCACGGAAAGACCCCATTGGATGGGGCAGTGCTGGCCCCATCAAGAGGCCTTACCCTTGTATTGAACTATGGTTTCCATGACCTGAGGGAGTGTGGTACTGTTGGTGACCTTGAAAGGACCCCCAAAGAGACGGGATCTTCTTGATGATCGGAATGATGGTGGATCCGGGAACGACGGGTAGACCCCTATTTAGAAAAGCCACCTTCAGCAGTTCAACCAACGCTGGGCTAACGAGGTGGTGACTCGCTGAAAATAGCGGATCTCATTGGAATCACTTCATCTGCATACCTCGGAGGATAGCGAGCCTGCTGATCTTCTCCTGGTGATCGTTGTTAATGGCTGGTTACTGTCGATTCTCAGCTTAACCAACCACAATCCGCTATAACTACCCAACGATCCATCACTAACGCCATGATCAGCAATGATGAGCATGATTGAAAGCCATGGTTAATCATGGCTGTTCATGGTGGTTAAACATGTCTAGCCGTTGTTTCATCCATCATCAACCAACCTTTCCACTCTCACCAGCCAATCGCCTGGTGCCGGCACCACGACCAACAGCCTGCCAGGGTGAGCCACAGCACTGGTGTAGCCGTCGTGAGCTTGTTCAAGTCAATAACATCAGCAATATGGATTAATATGGTGGTTTCTCAAAATAGGAGACCCCCAAAATGCATGGTTTATTGGTAAAAATGATAAATCATGGATGATTTAGAGGTACCCCTATTTTGAGAACCCACCATATTGTTCATATTGATTCATGTTACCAAGATTTGGTTGATTAATATTTGATTACCAACAATATCAAAATCATTACCAACATTCAAGATGCTCACCTACCCCTTTCTTGCTTAAGATTGACCCACAACCATAGTTACGCAGGAGCTGTCCCCGCTAGTGAAAAGGCGTTTTCGAATAAAGTGAAAGTCAGGCTTGATGCATTTGCAGGCAGAGGCTGTTACACCAATAGGTGATGGTATACACTGACGCATATTGATTCTTGTTTTTTTCAATGTTTTCTCCTGTTCAACTGTTGGCTATCCCCCATCATTGATCGATAACCAGCTAGAAGTTGGTTGGTGGTTATTATCACCAGCATTATCAATCATAAACCATTCTTGTCCCCAGCACGATTGATCACCAGCTAGAATTTACCCGCCAGGTTGGTGTTTTCATCAGCCAGGACCTGTTGTTCGGCATGATTCTATGTTTACCATTTTCAATAGTTATAACCGTTGTAAACCCAAGTAAATCGCCAGTTCGAAAATCACCATAGCCCCTTTACGAGTGCTTGTAAGCATGGAAAAATCACCTGTTTGAAAATCCTATTGTTCACCATCAGTTATTGTAACCTCTATCACCACTGGATAATTTTCTGTGTTAGTGAACAATATAGTATGAGTAGTGGCTATTGAAACTATGATAATTCTAAGCAACTCGAAAACACACCAATAATATCTTTCATTAGTTGCATTAATCATTATATAATTGTCATTAATCAGTGTACACGTTTGACTATAACCATCATTACCCGGGGGAACCACCAACCAATGGTTGTTAACCCATTCCTGTCCCTGATTTCCCGGTTTTTTACGGTCGAAACCTTCGATCCGTAAAATCACCCAGTGGCTGCTTAATTACTTTTATCCCCTACTATGAACCAGGGTGATTAACCACTATTAAATTATCCCCTATTCATAGTGGTTGATAATTATCCCCTATTATGAATCAGTATTATGAACCAGTATTAGAATTAAATAACCACTATTAATCCACTTTTTTGGTGGTTTGAACCATAATTATTAATCACTATTAATCATGGTTAAACCCACCTGCTGCAGTTCATCAACCTTCGCCAGGTGCACCTACTGGAGTTGGTCTCAAAATTGTTGCTGACCACTGCGACGGGCACGTCAGCACCTGAGGACTGCAAGGTGGGCCTCCCAGTCGCCACGGCTACACCCACCAGGGCAATGTGGGGAAGATCACTAGGGCAACTACCAGGGTAAGCACGGTAACCACCAGTTGAGTTGGTTCACTTCGGGTATTTCACTGAGGTAACTAGCATTCAAAGCATGGGTACAACTGTACTTTGGTGGCTTATGAACTGAAAATGTGATGTAATGAGGGGGTACCACTCTGTAGATGTCTTCAATTTGGCTTAGCTGATATCTTCAAGAAAACTGATTACCAGCTGTTGAGAATTGGTAGGTGACCGACTCCTGAATCATCACTTCCATTCTGAACTAGCACTAAACGTTGATATCCCACCCCTGTTGACTCAAGCCTGTTGACCCATTGATATCCATTGATGATGATTACATGACAATTCTGCTTCGCAATCCTTCGTTCAATTCAAGGGCTCGATGGAGCAATCTTGGGAATCTACAGACGGCCATCGGATCAATATGTGTGGATTTCAACAACCAACAACTGGTGCAAACATCGCTGGTTCAATGTCTATGACCTCCAATTGCATCAAGGTGGCAAGCAAGAGGGCCCCCTGAAATTGCAGGAAGGATTGAGATGTACAAATTAATGGTTGGTAAACATTGGGAAGCCGCCTGTAAGTCTTTTTGATGGGGAAGTCCATCATCTCTCAACTTATCTTTCAAAGCAAAGCCACCCATCAACCAACCCACCAACCAACCTACCAACCAACCTGCAACATCAGCAACCCACCCAAGAACACCAACCAACCTAACCACCCACCAACACAGCATTGCACTGCTGCACTGCAGCACCTGGTGGTGCCAAGACCAAGCCATACTTCGTCAAGTCCTTCAAGCTACCAGCCTTCCAAGCCGGCAGGGGTGCCATGATCGCCAGGCTAAGCATCAACCAACATTGACCAGTTCATTCATCAAGGTTTACCATCATCATTAATCAGCTTAAACCATTGATTAATGGTATAATGATTAAGCTGATTAATGATGGGCTTACCACTGGTGGATGGTTCACCAGTTAATCAACCAGAATCATCGACCATCAATCAGCTTTTGAACCAGCGTGTTCGCCAACGTTGACCATCTTTTAGCAAAATCAAGCAGCTTGTTCACCATCACTCACCATTCTTAAGCATGGGTACCCTAAGCGGTAATCCAACACTGGCATTGTGAGGCCGGATTCCCTTGCATATGTTGGAGGAACAGAGGGTAGGGCTTCAGAATTGTTGCAGTGCGCCACTACCCCACGACTACGCCATGATAAAGTCAACCTATCATTCGGTCTGCGACTCAAAATACACCCGTGAAAAAGAAGATTTACAGTAAAAGAAACGAACGAAATTGGACATGACCGACTTAAAAATAAAAAAGCTTCAGCACTAAATGTGCGTTTCCACGTTTGTCTTCCGATGTGCAATCATCGTTTTGTCACTCTGGAAGGGATGGTAAATGTTCCAGCCATAATCATAGATTGGCAATATCCAAACTGTGAATTGGTGGTATGCCTCATCTCATGAAATTGGTTGCCCTGTTACGCCCTATTTGGTGGTTTCTCAAAATGGGGGTACCCCCAAATCATCCTGTAATAGTCATTTATAGTAATGAAACCACCATTTTTGGGGTCCCCAATTTTGAGAAACCACCATTTGTACGAAGCTTTTCTCCAGTCTCCCATGGACCATGATGCGCTCCGGGTTGCGCCTTGACTTGTGGCTCTCGACAATCCAAAGGCCGAACGGGTTTCACCACCTGGACGCCGGGCGAAACTGCTAGGTCGCCCCAAAGGTCGCCCAAGCTATCCAATGATCACGGGACAGCACATAAACTTCACATGGAAACGTCGAGTCTTGACGTATGTTTCATGACAGTGAAGTGACGTATGGTTACGTGATGTTCATGAACATGGGAATTCAATATAAACAGGTTTCAATGTACGTGGGGGCCATGGGCATTTTCACAGTCTTGACGTATGTTTCATGATGTTTACACGCTTGTATGTATACAATGTATGCGAAAACATAGATGTTCTGACCTTGGTAAACAGGAGAAAATTGAGCTGCTGGTAGGGGTTGATGGAATTAGCCAAGTTTCAATCTTGGTTGGTTGATAGGCTATTTGGGCTGACTAAAATTGATTTTTGATATTGGTTTGCTGATAGTGGTGTGTATTTGATGGATTAACAGTTTGTTTAATGCCCAGACTCAATATTGTTTGCTGGTTGTTGATGGATTCGAATGATGGATCAGGACTAAGCAGGACTGGTCAGGTTTGCAAGTGGTTCTCGCGTTCACTTCTGCTTCATTTCCATCATCACAGGCTATCTGCTGACTGTCAACCAGCAACACTCCAATCATTAATCCTGGTTGATGATCATTCATTAATCCCGCTCAATGATCATTCATCCGGACTATCATTCACGATTATAAACCATGATTCCAGCTTGCCAGGCACTATCCTTGCGGCCCCAGCACCACCCTAGCGGCCCCTATAGCTCCATGGCTATATGGTTAACCAGCACCACCCCAGCTCGCAGCTGCCTGGCGAATCAGCACCACATCCTCCTCAGGACCGGCCTGACGGCCACAGAACTGGTCGGTGACAAAACCTGGAGGCCCTTCCATGGGCGAAGAGCTAATGCTAGGTAATTAATGATTAGTGATTAGTGATCAAATGATATTATTAATCATTAGTGATCAATGATTGACTATAATTAGTGATTCAATCATTAGTGATCAAATGATTGGTTTAATGATTAGTCATCATTAAACCTGAAGTTGATTGAATTGATTCATCAACTAGTTAATGACTAGTTGAACGATCCCAAATCCATTAGCTGTCACTAAATGATTTGGGATTAGTGATCATTACTTAGCTAATGATGAGTGATCATTGAACCTGAAGTTGAATGATTGGGAGGACAATTAATGAACTAGTTGAAAGTTGATTAGTTTTGATCACCCTTCCATCAATCCATCAAATCAGTAAAGTTGAATGATTAGTGATGTTTTTTTCGCTAATGGTATCTGATGCATCAATTAACCATCATTAGCCACGAATTGTCAGAAATGATTGGACACCTTGAGTAAACACTGACCATGATATTCAACCTCTACATAGCCACTAACTATTATATAACGATCATTCATCGAACATCTCCAACTCCAGGTTTATATATATAATCGTTGACCACTATTAACCATTTGACATTGGCTGGCCGCTCGGTGAAGTTAGAATAAATAACCACTAGAATTTCTTCGTAATAAATCAAGTACTAAGCATCAACTTACCATTAACCATGGCAAGTAATCAACCATTAGCTTAATACATCCTGATTGTCGAGCAAGTAAGCAAACCAGAGGGCATTAATTAACATCAATAAGCATTACTTCAATCATCAACTTACCATTAAGCATTACTTCAATTAATGAGAGGGCAGCAAAACCTGCAGTTCGGTGGGAGTGTTCCAAACCAGCTGTCAAATAGTGGTTTCTCAAGCCATAGGGAACTCCAAAAAAGTAGGTATATTAATAATGGTGAATAAAATTGATGATTTAGGGGTCCCCTATTTTGAGAAACCACCAAATAGTTGGTCAATAATCAACTATCATTGACCGTCATAGTACTGGCATCGCACTCGTTTTTGGAAAGAGTGGCGGCATCTGAAAAGTTCGGAAATAGTTAGTCAACCATCAGTAACCACCAGCCCTAACCAGAGTCATCAATCACTCAATAGGGGGTTCTCAAAATTGGGGACACCCAAAATGGATGGTTTATTACCATAAATGACTACAATTGGATGATTTGGGGGGTCCTTGAGAAACCCTCAAATCTTGTTCACGATTCCAACATGTCTCCTTTGGGTCGCGCGTCCAGCAGTCAATCACTGGGCATCCGCAACACTGCCGCAACAAAGCCCAGCTAAACACCTGGCGACCACTTGGTCAGAACCTTCCTGGCTCTAAAGCTCCTGTTTAAAGGGGTACCCTTACAGTAGCTCCTCCCTCCCAACCACAAGGATATACTGTTGAACCATTAGTTACTGGTTGATTACTTGATTAACCAATAATGGTTAACCAATATCAATGTTAATTATCAATGCTTGATTCACTAATGGTTGGTTAACTATTGGTTGAAAGAGAGAATAGTGAATACACAGGGATACTGCTGCTTCCTAGTACAACAAGGCAGAGCATATGAATAGGCTCAGATTACTTTTGGTTACAGCATCCTGCGTGACCCAGCACTGCTGGCAAGGTGCCTTGAGAAGCATGAGCATTCACCTTTTCACAAGCTGGATATGTTGACCCTTTGTACATATGCGCTGCTGCTTTTATTCGTGCAAAATCTCTTGACGCTGAAGGGCCGACCCGGCCTGGTTCACTTTAAACACAATTGGGACCGGATAACGTCATTTTGGGGTATCTCCTTCAATTGTACCTCATATGGCTGTGGGTCAAAACCCTTAGTCCCCCTGGTTCCCCCGTCATTAACCATGTGGTTCCGCTATAGTTTTGTTGGTGTTGGTTGGTGAACTGCTTGACCCAGCTCGCCATACAGAGAAATAATTGACCTGGGCAAGAACATCAACAGATCTCCGTTGGTGAGGCAGATCCATCTGGTTCACCAGCCAACTATGGATGAGGGAAAAAATCGTGCAAGCCCTTTACTTTGAATGAATTGCGCAAATAAACATTGTTCCTCATGTATCGTCCAATAGTCACTACCAACTGGTTGTTCACTATCTTTTGAGTCACTACCAACCGCTTGTTCGCTATTTTTCAACCAATCATTTTTGGTATATAAAAAATTGTGACACAGTTCTACGCATGGGTCACTGCTCTCCAGGATATCCATGGACTCACCTATCAGTTGCTGCGAGGCGTCACCGAAATGGTGGTCCGCCTAGTTGAGGTATTCAACCAAACCTAGGCCCTACGTACTACGCTTTAGATGACGTCTGTCCATAGCTGTCCCACAGATATCCCTGGAAAACATCCGCAATATTGGTCAACCAACCAACTACTAATAATGACTAGTGAATGTAAAAAATGATGGATTTGTCAAACAGGCACTCCTTCTCGCCAACCCCATATTGTCCCAGTCTTGTCCGACTTGAACTGTCACCTCAGCATCTGTCCACTCAGAGGCAGTGACAGGAAAAGTGCCACTTGGAAAATTGGATGATGATTCTTTGGCTCCAGCTAAGCAAAGTGATGGGGAATTAACGCCTGATAAGCGGATCTGTACTCATGCCAAGTGTTGCTGAAGGTTTTGGTTGCCTTTTCTTCGTTGAGTTTCATCCTCGTGAGGGAATTCAAGGGTAAAGTGATGGCGAACGTCGAAGGTTCACAACGTGGGCATGGCAAATTTGCTCTGATGGGTGTGCTGTCTGATACTTACCAAAAGTTTCGTCTTGAAGACCAAGTATCAAAAGTCAAACGCAGCTCTTCTGTGATTATTGCTTTGCGATGTCAATCTTGCACTTGAGCAACAGAACCAAAAAGCTACGGAACCAAATGATCATAGCTTTGGGTGCTAGGTCGTCCATATCACAGATGGACCCATGTACCTGGTGTCATGATCCCCTACACCGAGGCAACCACGACAGCAAATGAGTCTTATACCTAGGCCTCACCTTCTGCAGGAGGGGTTCCCTGAAGCACAGAAAGCAGCCCATGATCTCAAGAGCCTAGCAGAATGATAGCGGATGGAAAGTACGCATTGGATCCGTGTTTTGCTTGGCAGATCCGGATGGCCGCCAATTCTACCAATTTCCACACTAGATTTTTTGGCCCTTGATACCTGGATCTTCGCAGCAGTGGCCCCTGCTACCCAGTTGCTTCATTCGTACCAAGGATAACGGCAGCACTATTCCAACTATATTTCATAACAACAGCTGTCCACCCAGTTCTTGGTTGCTTTTTGGCCAAACTTATAGCTGGCAGCTGACAAGCTAGTCGCATGGCCATGACCGATCAACTGCGAAGGCTCATTGTACGACACAACCAGTTGCAGCCCTTCTTTTGCTCCGCCACAGTGCTCCGTGGGCTGTACAGGACGTGGGTATTGCTCTATGGCACCCCGCGTACCCCAGTGTCACCCTGGCATAGTTGTCCACCACTTCGAAACACTTCTGTCCCAGAACTGGGGGTACCATTTTTGTCGGAAAGACCCAGGAAATTGCACAGAATTGACCCAGACCCTGCTGTTGGGAGAAGCGTGTGGCATCCCCTTGTGGACATGGTGACGCTGGTAAGTGGTCAACAGTAAGCAACAAGAGGTTGACACCAACCATGGAACCCTTGTAACAGTTGGTAGCTGTGTTCTCACTGCATGTCTTACAGCATCAGCCAACAATCATGCGTTATCATCAACCAACCATTTACAGCGGTTGATGACGGTGAATGATGCTTGTCATTAATACCTACTGATCGCTTGTGATGGTCATGGTAATAAAATCGTAGCCATTTACCATGGCGACCGATGGGTTTTAGTGGAAGCCTACTCCCCACTTTGGGGTCAATGAGTTTGAGCCACATGTGGTGGTTTCTCAAGTCATAGGGGACCCCTCAAATTCTGGTCGGAAGATCAATGAACTCGTCAGTGAATAAGATTAACTAATAGGCAGTTTAACAACCAACATGGTGGTTTCTCAAGCCGCAGGGAACCCCCAAGATTGCCGGCTTCTTGGGATGATTTGGGAGCAGATCTATTTTGAGAAATCCTCAAAGTCGCAGCATCCCGAAGCCATATGCGCAAGTCAATTGGAAGAATCCCAATGAGCATTGTTGCAAATAGTGCTTTTTTTGAAAAAACACTTGAAACCAGCAGCAGCTGTAAGAATATATACATGTCCAACTAATCTGTGTGTGTGTGTGATCTTTCTTGTTGATCTATGTTTGGGTGACGCTTACTGACTTACACCCCGCTGAGAAGACAGACACACCACTTCGCACTTCGAATACCGTGAGTCCCTGGTGAAGCATCAGATTCCCAAACCAGGCGACCAACAACCGAGGCCTCTACCCCGAACGGCTGCTCACATGCCATAGGCGACCAGTCACCAGTCTTTGCTGGGCCGTGAACTACTACCCATCCTTGCTTATCTGGCTGGCTTCAATTCCCCTAAAAAAATATTAGTTGACCAACCATCCCGAATATACGGCAAAACAAAAAATGTTTAAAACCACAAACTAGTCATACATGGTGGTTTCTCAAAATAGGGGTACCTCCAAATCATCGTTTTTAACCATTTATACCAATAAAGCAACCATTTTTGGGGTTCCCTATCTTGAGAAACCAGCATATGGCTGTGGGTCAAAACCCTTAGTCCCCCTGGTTCCCCCATCATTAACCATTGTTTTCTTACTATTGTTGGTTATTATCCCTCATTAAATGGTTGGTTAATATTGACCCACTGACATGTTGGATTACCAGCGGTAACCTCTACTAGCAGCAACCACACAGCAGCTGTCCTTCCTCTGGGTCTGGGTCGGTGGCAAAACGCGGATGGAACGGCGCTGACAATCAGAGATGACTGCATTTCCACGGCATGTTGGGTAAATGTTGGGCCAAGTGCCTCAAATGTTGGGTGAATGTTGGGTGGATAGTGGGTGAATAGTGGGAATCATCCGCTTTAACGCATGATTGTCATTGTTGATGTTGGTTCATGGTACTAGCTAATGGTATATGAGTTTTGTTAATTTTAGTCACAAGAATGTGGATCAGCATTGAATAAATATTGAGTCAAGTGCGTTCGATGAGCACAGAGTTAAACTTAAAAACTATACTGGTTTAGGATAGTTAGTTGATGGTTGCTTCACGGTCAACTAGTGGTTGGGTACTGGTTCAGCACTGGTACGTAGTGGATTCCTATGCTTTCTTTGATGCGAGAATCCTGAAGGTGCAGTAACGCACCTTGATCCGCAGTCATTTCAAATGACAAGCACCGCCTTTTCAAAAGGTACCATCGCGTCACGGCATGCCCAGCCACTGTGGAGTTTGCCACAGGATGCCGAGCAGCAGCAGCCAAACTTCCATTCTCAAGTCAGCGACATGGTGACTTGCAGTGTGACCAAAATGGACCGAACAAAACGGGCGAATTGACACATGGATCGCTGGTTATGGCAATGCAACCAACATCAAAACACGACAACAGCAATGACAACAGCAACAAACAGCAGCAACACGACAGCGTCGTTGCCGAAAACATGGTGCGCAAACCACCTTGCCGGCTGGGCTGTGTCACAGCTTCTGTGAAAGGCCGCTTGCGGCAGCCACACGGTGGGGCGCTGGAGGTGAGGTAAGCACCAGAAATCCGATCTAACCAAGAAGGGTTTCACTGCGATGACTTCATGGCAGTATGGTATGAAACCTAGGATGTTCTGGCTTGAACAAATTTTAATCCCAAGGGCTTACAGAGAGCTGCATTTTTTATGGAAACAAAATGAGCCGACTGCATGGGTTTCAGAACAAGACGGGGAAAATCCCTGGCTCAACAGAGACACCTGCTTTCCTTGGCCCAACATCGCTCATCAAGCAGCTGTACGCATACATCGCCATGGATGATCTTACCTGTGCCATGTCAAAACATGGTGGGCTATCCTCATACCATCCATATGGATCCTTGCCATGGTGAAGTCCCTATGAACTATTCAATGACCACCACCTGTAACATGCTTAGATCATCCACAGTTGGCATGTGTAGAAACATTTTCTCGGCTTGGCATATGGGTGTATCCATACATGTTAAAATCCTTCATGTCCCCGACGTGGCTGATCTTGACGACGACCTCAGCCTTGGTTGATGTCCCCGGCACTTTCCAATGGTTGTTGGTGGGCACCATATCGGCACCAAAATGCGCAAGTCAATTAGAAGCCATCATCCCAATGAATGCTGGATATTCATAAACCACCTCCAGTTTACCTCTAAACAGCTCAGGTGATTCCCAACCATGGATGGTGACTATGAATCCTGACCTTTTATGCTTGAACCCATCCATCACCGCAGCGGTTGCCGCCCTGGCAGAGTTACCCTGGCGGCTGCTCATCTCATCTCCCAAAAACGAATGGCACTTCCAAGCGTGGCTTTTGCGCCAAAGGCGATGTCACAGGTGCCCCACGACCTCGTTGCGGAGCAGTGATCTAGTAGGCATGGCGGCCAGGGGCCGGGGTCCCGGCTGGTGATAAGTTGATCAGCCATTGAAACCTATGGTTACCTATGGTTACCTATGGTTAACTATGGTGAATTATGGTTAAGAATGCTTCTAAGTTGGTTGATAAGCCACTTCGCTGTAGTTGTATTGACAAGAAGTGGTAGTTGGCCTGGTTATAAGCCAACTTGGCTAGCTAGGGGGCCCACCGTGTATGGAATAAAGGCAAACATAGATGTGTACATACTTAAAATTAAACCAACTATTTGCCTATGCATGTAGATATTTACATAAGCATAAATCAAGTGTGAGTCTGTGTGTGTGTGTTTACATATGTGTACTTACATACACAGATATGTGTATACATATATACCTATATATATATTTATTCATTTACGTGTGTGTGTACGTCCTATACAGAGAAATGTTTCCTGGTGTATGTACATTTATGCTTTTGATTGAATACATACACATTGTGAAATATTCCACATGTGTATCAGATATGAATGCATATGCATATATATATATAGACAAATCATTACTATTATTGACATTTATCAACCATACCAGGAGACATCACGAGACTTGACCACTGGCAATAACTCAGCTGACATCATGGCACTTTTAGTGGTCTATCAGCGACCCATGGGTCATGGACACATTGCTGGTCAATTCGTATGCTGCTGCAATGATAGATAGCTCATGATCATAATGGTTACAGCATAGGTGATGACTTGATGACGATTAGCACCACCAACCGCAAGACGGTGGTGGATACCTAACGATCCTAATGATCAGTATTGGCATGATGGTAGGAGTAGTTACTAAGGGTTGACCATGGCTGAGCCCGGACAACTCCATGCTTCGAAGCCACCCATTATCAACCCATCGTTGGGTTTTGCCGCACTTTTCCAGGTGCTTGGGCAGCACGAGGGTGGATTTATAAGACCCGGATGGTGGTTTCTCAAAATCGGGGACCCCCAAAATCATCCAGCTTACTAGCGATTTCCAATACCAAACGAACCATTTTGGGGTTCCCAATTTAAGAAACCGCTATATGACCCCAGCCCAAAGCAGCCATCAGCCGTGGTTCAGCCTCCAGGCTGATCGGAATGGGTTGTTCGTCCCTAGACTCAAGCGCCCAACCAGCTGCTCAAGGGTGGGGATGATGTGTTTACCATCTACCCGTGGATGATGGTTTACTGTATGGTTTATGGTGGCTACATTATGGCCAGATGATGGTTAATGATGGTTGCCTTGGGAAACTGCCGGAAGTTTTTTGTCATCACCAGTTTTTGGTCAAAAACCATCTACCCATCACGGGTTTTTCATGCAACCAGGTGGGAATCCCGGAGAGTGCAGCCATCTCAAGTTGGATTCCCGATCAATTACCGGACTCCCCGTCGTTTCTTCCCACCGGTGGAATCACTCGCCAGGAAACGTTTGTATCCTCGCAGTCCCTGGCGAGGCATCCCCGTGAGAGTTTAGCTTGTAGTGGCTATGTAAAAAATCTTGGGGCATAGCTGCTGCAGCCATCAGAGCGGGAGATATGCATATGTGTTTGCATATATTCATATACTGTGTATATGTATTTATACATTCATACATACATGTGCATGCAGAGGTGATTGGTGAATGGAAAAGTGAAAATGAATGCTATCTGTTATATTCCATGTCTGAGAATGGCTGACCATCATTAATTAATAGAAGATTATACCTGTTGTCGGTTGCGATTTATGATATATAGTTAATTAGCAATTACAGTGGTTGATGCTAACCAAGAGATTACGAACGGTTGATATAAATGGGCAACGGCATCTATCTGGTTGCGCTACAAATCAACGATTTGTAGCTGGTTGACCTAGGCGGCGCCCTCGGCGCGACCAGGTTAGTTTACCAGAGTCAGCCATCGCCACCTTCGGATGATGGACTCAATCCCCAGCAACCAACAGCTCAGTGGCATCAGCGGTCACTGCCATACTTCAATGGGATATGCCCATGGTAATGCTATCGATGGGCTTTGCTATCAGGTTTAAAACCCCTTTTTTTATTGAAGTGTTGTAAGCAACACGAGTTGCCGGAAGTGGGGATGCCGGGGATTACAAATGTTGCTCGAATACTGGGAGAAATACCACCCATCTCAAATGGTGGTTTCTCAATACAGGGGACCTCCAAATCATCTATTCTACTCACTATTTACAGTAATAAACCATCCATTTTTGGGGTTCCCAATTATGAGAAATCCCTGAATGGGGACAAACACAGCCCAATCTCAGCTCGTTTTCTAGGTGCTAGCACACAATAGCTATTGCTCAGGTTGAAACACATCCAAGTTTGAGCTTCGTTTCGCTTTTGAAGCGCAGATGATTTGGCTTAGGGCATAAACTCCTCCACTGATGCTAAACCCCCCTTGGAAACCTTGATTTATATAATATGGCATCTCTTCATAGTTTCGGGTTCACCATCGAGGAAACATGAGACGATTTCCCCAACATGGAGATGGTTGATTCACTGGGGTGGCTGATGGGAACATCTACAGGAAAGCCTTGCTTGAATCACCAATTACAGGGCTTTCTCAGATGGAATTTCCTAGCAACCATTTCCTGGAAATGAGATCAACCATTTCCCAGAATCGGTGGCTTGTCCATCGTCGACCATCAAAATCTCTAAAAGCCTCCAAAAAATATCATAATCTGTCAAATTTCAAGAAAAAGTAATACAAAAACAATTCAGAATACTCAACCATCAAAATATCATCATCCATGTAAGAAAATCTCTGAAGGAAATCATACAATCCAACCACTGCGCAGCCCCATTCACAGCCCCATTGGGAAACCGCCGCACCGGCAGCGCGGCTTCGCCCAAGACATCGCCATTGACCTCAAGACCAGCAATGTCAAGAAATCGGTCAAGTTCTGCAGGTGTATGATGGTTTCTGCAGATAGTCAACAATTAATGGTTGATTAATGGTGCATAATAGGGTAAGATAGGATATATATATATATATCATATATGAATATACTATTGATGTATTAATGCAAATAATCAACAACTAATGATTGATTAATGGTTAATGAGTTCAACAGGATACATTCACCAACAAGACTAGGGGATATACCAGCTATATATGGCAACTTCGGTCAATATTAAGCAACAATAATGGGATAAGTTCACCAACAATTTCATAGTGGGTAACAGCCTGGTTAATGATGGGGGAACAAGGGTGGTTTTGACCCACAGCCATATATTCTCGAACGGGTTATTTGTGGTCATGTCTATGCTGGCTGCCATCTATTAGTGTACTGGTTATATTTTATGGTTATGTTGTTCTCAAACTGATTGTTGGTGGTTACCATTGGTAATATTGGTTACCACAGAATTTGCCACTAGTGACTAATGGTTGGTTGGTACCATTAGTTACCGCTGGTTATTTGTGGTAATATTCATTGGTCATTCAGAATGGCAATAGTCTCAAACTAGTTGAGTTTCAGAATGATTATTTGTGCTTACCATTGGTGGTGCACGCTTAGTTATATTATATATTCTCAAACCAAAAGGGTCGGTAATTCTGCTAGTAGTTGGTATTTTGTTAAGATTATTATACACGAAAAAAATATAATAGTTTCATGTTGGTTCGTTGGTATGTTCCTTGTCATGTCGCTTAAATCTGAATCTAATTTTCCAACGAGCTTATGATGAGGCGTCGTGGGTTTCTGCTTTCTTGCTCGACATTGTCCAACCATCCATCTCCGGTGAATCCCCTCATACTGACTTATAATGGAGTTGCAAGCCTCCATTGCCTAACGTACAGATGTTTCTCAAAATAGAGAACCCAAAAACATGGCTAGTTTATAAATACTAGTTTATCACTGATAAATGGTTAGTGGATGATTTGGAGGTGTCCCCATTCAACGAAACCACCAAACAGTGATGCAAACCTTTTGCCCAGGCATGGCCCGTCAGGACAGACATGTCAAAAAGCCAGCACTCTGATGATCCCCAAAGAATCACCAAAAACATGTACCAAACTGCGCAGCCAAACAAAAGTCACACGAGTCACCATCTGAGATCAATTCTTCATTCTCATCAATAGATACTGTACCCTCTGGGAAATGCGGAATCAAAAAATCATTAGTTTCCAAAAACGTAGACTAAGCAAACCAACTATAAACAGTGATTTGCAAAACTTCTAAAGGTGTGGTTTTAATATATATGGCTCTGGGTCAAAACCCTGTGCCCCTTGTTCCCCCTATCATTAAAAAGATTTCCCATGTAAACCATCGACTCAGCCCCGGCTCCCCTTCCGCCGCGGAGCGATGAAGGCATCTGGAGCCGTTCCATAGCCCTCGGTGTTGCCCATGTCCTGGAGAGTCCAGCCATGGGGCGTTTCCAGGCTGCGAAAACGTCATGGTTCCCTGCCGCACCTATGGCCAATTCCAAGCATTTGCATGGTAGATTCCATGTAAATCCCAAGTTCGCAGCTGGCGATTCGACAGTTGATATGCTGAATAGATCTGAAGAGTGGATAGGTAAGAACACGAACAGGAAGAATCCAAATGATTGACATTTTTCCACGCGAATTGAATCACTCCCAGGATCCAACTTTGCCATGGGCTTCCCCAGTGATCGCATCAACCCAGCTGATCCCTCCCAGTTTTGCCAGGAAAATCGCCGACCAATCTGTAAAGCTGCCGAGGTTTTGGTGGAAAAAACGAGCGCTTGAAGCGTTTAGGATATTGCAATCTAAGATGCTAAGCAACAGTAGTCATTTACTACATACTCTTGCTTAGTAAATAAGTTAAAGTTATAGTAAGTTGACATTGATATATAGTAACTTATTAATATCAATAAGATTAATCGAGTCATGAATATTATTAGCGATTCTTAGAGAAGTAATTTTAGCTATTGCTTACCTAATATCATAAATATACATCTATATATATATATAATATATACATATATGCATACATTATGATACATTATACATCATTAGAAAACTACTGTACTAAGCAACAGTAGTGGATTACCAAGATGATAATGATCATCATGATAACCATGATGACCATGGTGACGACCATGACAATGAACCTGATGATGCTGATGATGCTGATGATGGTGATGATTCTAATGATGCTGATGATGCTGATGATGCTGATGATGCTGATGATGCTGATGATGCTGATGATGCTGATAATGCTCTGATGATGCTGTCACGTTGGCAGATGCCCCACTTTTCCTGCTTATGTCAAAGGTTCCAAGCCGCTAGGCATGACCTGGCTGTGAGTGCTGATCCCAGTTTCCACCAAAGCAGCATAGAACCGCACTCACTCAAAATGGTGAATAGTATCGGATCGTATGTACATATCAGTGCATCGGCCAATTAAAACACTCTGAACTCATCCAACAATATCATAGAAAAATCCATAATCATATGAATGATTCATATACGTGCTATATTCAAATTCATTTAGCTATTCTCATGTATACATGCTTGTTGACTCCCGATCTTGAGATGTCCCTGCTGGTTGTTGCCCTCATCCATGGCGAGCCCCATGGCGTCCTGATCTTTCGCCATGGAATTTGCCACGATCTCCGCCGCATCGTTCCTCGCCGTCATGCCTGGCAAGCATGCGAAGCAGTGACCGAGTTGCTGCTGGTTTCTGAAAATGGGGGTACCCCCAAGAGATGGTTGGTTTATCGCTATAAATGGTCAATAAGGGATGATATTAATATTTCTGGGGGCAATCATACCCGGTTGGTGGTTATAACCTTTAAAGGAAAAGACGTCAATCAACCATCCCAAATAGGTGGGAAAAGAAATTGAAGGTTTAAAACCACCAGACGGTCATGATGAATAGCTAAATGCGGTGAATGATCTTAGTGATGTGATTGGTCAATCATAGATGGTAATGTTTGATCACGGTTCATAGGAAGCAGTGATGCATATGGTTGATAGGAATGAACACTAACAACCCCTATTGATGCCCACATCGCCAGATGAGTATCAACTACCAAAGATTAGTCGTCATACAGCATACAAACTCAAACCTTGTGACCAAGCGGTTCATCCATGCATCTCGAAACCTGGGCCATCAACAAATATATACACCACTCATATCACAAAAATACATCTGGCTTCCAGAAATTGAACCTTCCCTCATATCCCCGATGGGTAGTACCCTGTGACCTGGGATTCCTCAATAAAACTAAGGATCCCTCATGGTTGCACTTGGATGTGCCATGTCTGCCCATCACCAGCCGCCTGGCAACACCAAGTCCGTGGGCGGCTTCCACTCATGACCTGCAACAGCAGCATCAACCGTTACCCGGCCCATTGTCACTTGCCATTGCCATGGTATATCTATTAGGCAATGCCACTATTAATACACTTAATAGATAATTACTGGTAACTTTGTAGTTCCCCTGTTAGTTGACCATGAATCAATTCATCAGGAACATTCAAGAACGCGGATTCATCCGTGACTGCTGTTAGGTCTAAAGCCCAATTTACTTCAATATAAATCTGTCCAATATAACTCAGTTCCATCCGATCCGGTTCGTGCTTCCAGTTCAGTATTTCGTTCAGTTATCCACTTTGTTCTTGCATGTTGCCGTGTGAGTGCTTTGTCAATGTGTTCAAACTTTCTTATTTCATTTGGTCGCTTATTCATTAGTATTGCATGCGTTCAATCATTCATTCATTCATCCATCCATTCATCCATCCACTAGCTCATGTGTATGTGTGTGTGTGTCATCCATTTCTTGCCGTTCATTTAAGATAGCCTCATGTGCCCTCATTTGTTCTTTCATTGCATGCACTTTTGAATTCGTGCATTCATTTCTTCATCCATTCACCTTTTTCTCTCGATAATCGGATCTCAAATCCCAAGCCGAAGCCCCTGGTTGCGCAAGCAAGTGCTTACTGATAAGGAACCGACCGATTTCCGAAGCGAGCGGCAATACGAAGTCACCCAAGTACAGTATCACCCTTTTCGATTGTCAGGTCCTTGGAAACTCTCCAACCTGTTGGTCGGCTCAGTTTTCTGAAGCCGTTGATCCTGTTCGTGGCTAGAAGGTCGATCTGGATACCTCCCCACCGTTTATGGCCGAGTCCCAGCCCAAAAGAATATCTGAAGTCAACCGAACATCCCGAATTGGTTCCTCTTTGGTGAATGATCGCCTACTGGTTGACCAATATAGATGGCTTATGGCTGATTGATAAACATCATTGAAACCACCAACGAGCACTGAATGGCTTTACTTTCGGTCCTTGCTATATTCTGATTTGCAATTGTAGCCGATGGATGGTCACACCCTTGGTCAGTGGCTGAGTGTGAGTCCCCAGCGCCACAAAAACGCTCTGGAAGGCCTTCTGGTCCGCAGCAGCTGTCGTAGTCATAGCCATCCTCATCCTACCATGGTCTGTGCAAATGCGACCCCTCTGGAAGTGTGCTACCAAACCAGTCTGCGAATCTGGTGAGCCTATAGTGTACGGTTCACCGCATATATGTATATATAAATATGTATATGTGACTATAAATATATGTACATATATATGTAATATATGGAGATGCTTCTCAAAATTTGAAGCACTCCATGCTAAAAATGTTAGGTGCCTCACAAGTAGTTGTTCATCCATTGGAACACCACACTGCTGACAGTATTCATAACAACCGATCGTCCCAAATGTCATTGACACCACAGTGAATATGGCTGAAAACACCAGCACTGGAATTGTTGACCATCTTTACGTGCATGGTATGTTGGTATGTAAATACATCTATGCATGTATTGACAGAGTTGCTTTTCATCTATGAGTGTGTATATATATATATATATAAATATGAATATTAAAACATATATGTTCAAATATCAATATGTTATACATATATATTATATATGTATCCGCTTAAGACTGCTAAAGTTATATATCAACATGTTTTATATGTGCTTGCTTAAGATTGCTTAAGTGCATGATGTTAGTATCCACATCACAGATATACTTTCCCACCAATCCGATAGACCGTCGTGGCGCATCCGCACCTCAAAGGGTGACTGACGTCCACCATCGATGTCGTTCCTGGCACGGCAAAGGAACCGTGGTAGCCGGGGCTGCCAACCAAACGCTGGTGGTGTCTACGAAAAATCTTAGTCAACCAACCAACCATTTGTAAATACTAGGGAAAATATAAAATGTTTGAAACCACCAACCAGTGAATATAACTCATCCGCTTGATTGTTGACAGGGAAGGCTCATGATTTTTCGCGGATCATGATGAGGGATCACAACCAACGGTGATGTTGCTGGAATGTATCAGCTCAGTCGACAACAGGATGCAGGTATAGCGGGGCTAGACCCTTGATGCAGTACAAAACCAAGCTGCAGAACAACCGCCTCAACGCTTCACGAAACACAAGTCCCAAGCCTCTTGGTTTACTCATACTATTTATTTCTGGTTGAATGATTCTCCCATTGCTGGCGACTGATGACAAGGCCGTAAGAATCAATCAGCAGCTGCCGGCATGGCTTTTCCATGACTTTGGTCCCATGAGGGGTCCGATTTTGTCCCAGTGTGGTCATTCCAGCCATGACGGGCACTTGTTTGATCAGCTCATTTGGTTGGTTCTCCAAGCTATGCCCATCACCAACTAGCCACGAACAAACAGTAAAAAACATTCTAGCTCGGTTATAGATGAACCAATCAAACTTTGATTAACTGTGCTTTAAAATACTTGGGTAAAAATCACCACGAACCGATCTGTATTGGATTCGTCCCACTGAACGCAAGTACCCCAGCAACCTCAGTGGAGTTACAGCCGTGGCAATAGCCATCCTGAGTACCACGGTTTCTTAGCGATTCTCCCACTGGTCCTTCCCGCTTGGTTCCACTTCATTTCTTGGCCAATGGCAATGGGCTCGGGACTGCTTACTGAGGGAAATCGTCAATCACGAGACTGCCCTCCAATGATGACAAGGCTTACTACTGCTTATAATGGTTTTCCTTGGGACAAATGTGTGATGCCCTTGGTCAAATCTGCCCATGGTCAGGGCCAGTGATGCCATGGTTGCCAACCCTACCCTGCCGTCGACACCTGGGCCATGGGAAGGGCCAATAGGAGGCTCCCTGGCGACGGGGTGAACTTGCGGGGTGCCAGGACGGGCAACCACGGGATGCCCCACCAGTTTGCTAATGATCTTTTGGAGGTTTCTTAAAACTAGACGACGGTTGGCCCGAGAGCGAAAAGGTGAAGTTTAAAGAAGCGTGAAGAATGAACCGTTTTTTTAAGAGATGCAATATATCATTTTGATTTGAAAAACGTTTTAATGAAATATGTATTGTGATGTATTGTTTGGAAGATGAACAGAAAAGGATAAATGAAGGAAAGAGAAGGTGGTGGTGGGGAGAGAGGGGAGGAAGGCGGAATAAGAAACACAGAGAGAAAGAGATGGAGAGGGAGAAAGATTGATAGATAGAGCGACAAAGAAAAGAAGAGCGAGGTGTGAAGCTGCGGAACGGGGACAAGCAATCCAATGTAGATGCGTGTCCGTGAAATTCATCAGATTGGCCTCCCATTCTTACACGGATCGAGTAGTGGAGCCCTACTCGAAACGAGTCGGCTCTCAGCCTGTTCTCCCAGCCATGTGACCGGCGCAAACCCAACAAAGCGCATTAGCCCATCGCCTCTGTTGTCATATCCTGCCGATGGCGCAAGCCATCGTCAGAACGTTGGCCCCAAGTTATGCGTATCCGCGTTCCCCACCACCGGCCAACGTGGTGTCAGCCATGCGAAAGCAAGCTGTTTGGTAAGGATTTGTGCTCGAAAGCTGGACTGTACAAAAGATATCCTTACACCGACAATCCCTAAAGTAAGGAGATCACGTTGGACAAGCAGCGCTGCGCAGAATTTTAAGACCATCACACACTGCCGAATTCCGAGTGTGGTCAACGAAGGTTTGACATGACATGCATTAAACAAAAACTATTCAAAGTCCTAAATCCGAAACAAAGTCTCAAAGCAAAAACGTACCGGAAAGCCAAACATACCAGCGCAAAAAACACCACAGCAAAACGTTCCACAGAAAAACGTACCATATCAAAACGTAGCAAGACAAAACGTACAGAGCTCAAACATACCACAGCAAAACATACCAAATCAAAAAAATAAAATCAAAACGTACCTCACCAAAACGTATACAAGGAGGCAAAACGTACCAGAGCAGAACGTTCCACAGCAGAACGTACCAAATCCAAACGTACCAAATCAAAAAGTACCACGGCAAAACATACCAATCAGCAAAAGGTATAG
>VSDK01019085.1:103125-119439 GCA_009767595.1 Symbiodinium kawagutii | reverse complement strand
CCAGCCAGCCAACCAGCGAACCAACCAGCCAGCCAACCAGCCAACCAGCCAGCCAGCCAACCAGCCAACCAGCCAGCCAACCAACGAACCAACCAGCCAGCCAACCAGCCAACCAGCCAGCCAGCCAACCAGCCAACCAGCCAGCCAACCAACGAACCAACCAGCCAGCCAACCAGCCAACCAGCCAGCCAGCCAACCAACGAACCAACCAGCCAGCCAACCAGCCAACCAGCCAGCCCCATCAGGCCTTACTTTTCATCGGCGACGTTTTACCGCACCAAGCGATGACTCGTCGAATCGTCCCAAGCAACGCTGTCAGACGCGCATCATCCACCCACAGTGAGCTCAAGTTGCACAAATGATGAGATGGTGATGGCTATCATCATTAGTCCTCTGGTTGTTTCTTAGAATAGGGAACCCCAAAAAATGGTTGGTTTATTACTATAAATGACTAATATTGGATGATTTGGGGGTACCCCTATTTTGAGAAACACCCATATAAATGTCAACGTAACTAGCAATGGTTGATAGTCATGGTATTTTAGTCTAACGTTTACAAATGACTATTATTGACCATGGTTGATCGTGATTACCAATGGTTAGTAATGTGTTATAAAGGTTTACAACAGTTGTTAATGGCTAGGATAGTGGACTAGTTACAGCCCAAAGTGATAGTAATGATTACAGTAATTGTAATCGACAACCCATGGTTGAAAATGATGTGTAATGGTTAGCTTGGTGACCATTTCAATTACAGCTGAAGTGACTTATAACTATGGATAATTATGAATGATAATGTTGAATTGCACTAGCTTGTGTTGGTGAATCATCATGCTAAAAATGTTGAACTAGTGTACTTAGTGATGAGTAACGATGGTCTCAAACAAACAAGTACCAGAGTTGATATGCTTTACTTAGTGATAATGAATAATGGTGGTTAGGCATGGCGAATCGCACTAGCAAGTACTGATCAATAAGAATGGTTGATAATGCTGAATCGCCATAGCTGATGACAATTAGCAATGGTGGAAAACAGTTAATGGTAATCAATCACAATTGATAATGATGATGGCAGATGAATGGTTGGTTTCGGCTTCTTTCCCATTTGAACCCACCGTGTGAAGCTCCAATGCACATCACGAGTGAGCCGAAGAATGCAAATGGGTTGGTCCAAAACTTAGGATTGCAACTGATTACTTCTGCCATGGAAGAACCAACCCGAATGGAGTGACAAAATTTAGGACTTTGGGTGCGGCCAGCAGAAGAAACAACGCTCCTACTCTCAAGACACAGAGCATATCACAATTCAACCAGCCGCACCGACCCTCTCACCACTGGTTTCTTTTCCAGTGGACTTCCAAAACGCTCCTGTCTGGGCATCACGCCAAGACATCATCAAATCTATAGTCATGGACTCCCCACTGCAATTGCAGTGGATCTCCTGTGAATGAGACACAAGCTTCGAACTTGAGGCCGAGCTCCTTTCCCACTGATCAAGATTCGATCACGTAATGAATTTCTCAACAAATGGCAGGAGCACCAGTCCATGATACTACTCTTCTTCACTACGACTACCTGGTTTAAACAGCACACTGCCGCAGCTGCAGGGTCTCCCTGGGCATCCTACGGGTATCCCAGGGGCATCGGCAGCCGGACGCAGTGTGAGAGGTCCCATCTTAGACCTTTTCCAGGCGCTCGCGCACCTGCCACACAACAGCGCCACCCACGGCTCTTCGGTGAGTCAAACCGGGTGATTTTCTGCCGATGTCTAAGTTTGGTGGTTCCACGACGTTGCTTGAGATCCACAACTCAATGTGCTAAGAGGATACTCAGACTATTTTTCAATGAGTGAACCAACTGGACCCCATTCATTGTATGCATTTGTCGTCAGAGTTTTGTTCAATGAACCATGACTAAACCCTCGAACCAATATCACAGAAACTACATGCGCTTGAGGAAACCAACCGCACGTGCAGACTATAATCAAACATTCGCATTGATCTCTTGAGAGATATTCATGGATAAAGCTGCTTGGTGCTCATTAACTTAATGATGTTTAATTAATGATTAATGATGACTAGTGATGCCTAATGAATCTGACAACACTTATTTACTGGCAAATGGCGGTTCATGAGCTTTAAATAACCCTTTAGATAATAGCTAAGGCAGTGGTAAGTGGTGATCAATACCGGTTCAGCTACAAAAACAATACCCTGGCCGACCTACATTGTCATCCCAGAATTCAGGAGGTCAAACTTTCACAGTGGCTGAAGTTGTCGATTTACTCCACGGGTTTCTTAACCCATCATTGCCTATCAGCCCATCATGAATCACTGTACAATGAGGGTCAATGGTAACAGTGAACCATGGTGAGCCATTTTTTGAGATTTACCCATGGTTGATTAGAGGGGAGAACGATCACCATCAATTAATGTTGACCCCTGGGCTTAATAAACTCCGTAGGTTGATTCAGTGGGGGGGCACCAGAGCTTGATGGGAAACCAATTGAGGCTTTCTTTGGGGATACACAGTGTTGATCAATCACGGGTTTAGCTTCATCGGGGGTCAACATGAAATCACCCTTAACTCACCATTAAATCACCACTCACCAGAAGGCACCTTCTTTTGGATTTCAGCCACTACTTCTACATTGAGAAAGGACATGGTGGCCGAATTTCAAGGTGCTCTACTCAAGCGAATAATCCATTTCGACTAGTTGTTGGCTATTCATTTGTTGATGATTGGTCAATTATGATTGGTTGAGTTATTGAATAATGGTCAATAAAACTGTTGTCATCAAAGCCACAAGCAGCGTGCAAATGCTTGGCATTGTTTTTCTGATGGATAAAGATCCTGCAGGTCATAGGTCGTGTATCTTATGGTTTCCACAGCAGGACCTTCCATCAACAGTGCTGCTGGTTAGTTTACGGGGACTTCCATCATGGACCAATACCAGGCTCACCTGCATTCATGGAAGAATCAAGAGTGGGCACAAAAGGTGCGCGGTGCCACCCTGATTGGAGAGTACAATCTATTTGGGCACTCTAAGGGATAGACTGATCAGAATCAACAGTTTTCTGCGCACATTTGCGGACTTCCCCATCAGAGTGCAGGCCCACAAATTTCAGCCAGCCAGCTCATCAACGAGCCTATTGACCAACATTAACCACTCACTATGAGCAAGTTTCATCAACAATTTTCAGAAAATCGCCACCACAAACTTGTCAGCCCTTGCTCCACCTTGCACCATTGACAAGGCTTGACACAGACCCGGTTGAACCGGTTGCAACCCTCATAATCATTATATGATGATGATTTGAGTTGGTAAGGGTCATTATGAATGATGACGGTTATGTAGTCTGAATCGAAATTCTTAATGATGATTGTTTACGATCATGGTAGGACCTACAAGGTATAAATTGCTAATCATTCATCATTGTTGACCATTACGAACCATTAATATTAACCATTAGCTGATGACTCATCCGAAATCATCCCATCCATGCTACAACCATCGATGCAAGCACCGCCTCCGATCCATGGCAGCACCGCGCCTTGGAGACCAGGGCATCAGCGGTCTTCTTGCCATCGCCCAAGAGCATCTCCTGCGAGCCGCGGTGATTTGAGACACAGCGCCCCAGTTGTGATGCTTAGATGATTTGATGGTGATGGTGATGATGATGATGATGATGATGATGGTGATGATGGTGATGATGATGATGATGGTGATGATGATGATGGTGATGATGGTGATGATGATGATGATGATGACTGATGATGATGATGGTGATGATGATGATGATGATGATGATGATGATGATGGTGATGGTGATGATGATGATGGTGATGATGATGATGATGGTGATGGTGATGATGATGATGATAATGATGATGCTGGTGATGATGATGATGGTGATGATGATGATGATGATGACGATGATGATGATGATGATGGTGATGGTGATGATGATGATAATGATGATGCTGGTGATGATGATGATGATGATGGTGATGATGATGATGATGATGATGATGATGATGACGATGATGATGATGATGATGATGATGACGACGATGATGATGATGATGGAAGAGAGTGAATACAAGAGTTATAGAATTAAAATTAAATCGCGATTTAATTCCTCAACATGTGGACATCACAGGGCACCCAAGCAAAAAGAACTAAATCAAGATTCAATTCCCTCACGTTGGTCCTGAGGAAATGACTGCATGAAACCAATTAAATCACGATTTAATTCTCTTATCCCATGTCTTTGTTGCATTTTTTATCTGATTTGGCCAGGGTATTGGTTTCATGAAAAGTCCTCGCAAATCGGAAAGTTGTCGATTGGAAACAGGGATTTGGCCAGCAGTGCAAAGCTCAATGGGCATACTTGTTATATTTGTGGTCCATGTGAAATTGTTTGCCTCCAAGAAAGAATTAAATCCTGATTTAATTCTCTTTTTGGGGGTCTGACCTGGTTCGAGTGAATAGTTTCATCACAAGAGAGAAACATTGGCTTACAAAGCATTAGTTTAAAACAGGCTCGCAAAAGCGGACTGCCGACAGTTCGAAATTTCTAGATTGTCTGCTCCCATTGCACCCATTAAAAAAGGATTACATCAGGATTTAATTCTTTTTTGCCATGACTTTATTCCAGTTCTAATCTGATTTGGCCAGAGTATTGGTTTCATGAAAAGCCCTTGCAAATCAGAAAGTTGTCGATTGGAAAAAGGGATTTGGCCAGCAGTTGCAAAGCTCAATGGGCATACTTGTTATATTTGTGGTCCACGTGAAATTGTTTGCCACCAAGAAAGAATTAAATCCTGATTTAATTCTTTTTGTGGGGGTCTGACCTGGTTTGTTCTTACAGCCAGGCATTGCTGTGAATCAGAAGAGTGAACCACTGGGCTAGGTAGTGAATCACATGGCTAGCCAAAGAGATGAATAACCTTGTCTTGCTCCTACACCTGCCCCAACTCCTACTCAGATCCCTGCAACCCCTACTTAACTCCTGCCATTTCAGGGGGAGCAGCCGAGCCAACTAAAAAGAATTAAATCAAGATTGAATTCTTTTCGCGGGGGGCCTAGCCATTTCAGAAGGCTCCGGAGCCAAGGAGAAAGAATTAAATCTAGATTTAATTCTTTTGTGAACGGCTTTCAGAAGCCCCTCAGGCAGCGCATGGCCCAAAGAATTAAATCTGGATTTAATTCTTTCGACAAGGACTGGCATTGAAAAGAATTAAATCGTGATTCCAGACTACCAAGGGACATGTTTCAATGTATAGAAGATAAAGAATTAAATCCAGATTTAATCTTATTTAACTCTTGTATTTACTCCTTTTCTGATGATGATGATGATGATGATGATGATGCTGATGATGATGATGATGATGATACTTCACAACTGGTTTATGATTAGTTGATGACTCGTTCATGACACGAATGCTGGATTAGCAATGGTTGATGGGTTTGCCTATCCTTAATTCGCTGCGAAAACTTGCTGTTGGTGCTTAGTGACCTGTTTACCAAACTGTGACCATCCAAAGGGCCCTGGTCCATGGCACTGCTGGCGCAACCACCGGTCGCGCTCCGTGTTGCTCTTGTAGAACACCGGGTTGTCCAGGTCAGCATAGCCTGGCAAAAATTCACAAGGGCACGAATCAGTTGTGCGACCGATTCGATGCATGATTTGTATATCTTGTGTACGCAGACATAATGTGAACATTTGCCAGGTATATGATTTACGCTACTGTGAACATATGCCAAACGTATGATGGATGTGTACATGTGAACATCTTGTGACTCTATACTTTGTACTGCAAATTATCATATGCACGTGACTCTGTGTGTTTTTACATCCATCTGCTTCGGGAGGGAGATAGAGGGAGGTGAATGCAAAATTGTGGAGGCAAGAAAGCCTAGAGAGAGAGAGGGAGCCCAGCTCAGCACAGCCTAATGTAGATGCAAAGGTATATATGCAATTGCAGCTGCTCGTATATGCACACGGGGTAGCGCACGACAATACATCCAAGCCAGCTCATCAAGCCCCTCATGCATCATTCATTCCTCAAGTTTCACCAGCATGAAGTCTAGTAACTCGCCATTATTAAGCGTCATTAACCATCCTTAATTAATCAGGTCTATTCACCATCATTATATAACCAGTAATCGTGAATCACAACCAATGGTATCTAAATCTCAAAATCCTAATGATGGTCATGATATTGAGCTGCGTAATGGTATGCCACACTGGCCATCATAAACCAGCATACCGTGTAATGAACGGTATCAGTGCGCATGGGTTCGCATCATGCTGTTGGCCGCAAATCATCACTATTCGCCATCATCAACCATTTAATCGTCACTATTAGCCACTACTGACCACTATTGCCCACTACTAACCATCAATCGGCAGCTTACCAACATCATTCACCAGCTTGTTAACTATCAAGAGCCAGTATAGAGCATTCCTATCAACCACTTCTGGGCACCATTGACCCTTATGACCCATGAATCGCCAGTATTACCCATTCCTCTCACTATAGACCATGCTGGACATCACGATAACCATTACTATCAAACCACAACCCGCTATCAACCATGACTATCAGCCATCTTTAATCCTTGTTAACTACCTTTAGTAGCCACTACTCACCACTATCCACCATCATCCACAATCATCCACAATCATCCACCATCATCCACAATCATCCACCATCATCCACCATCCATCCTCTGCCACCCTTCCCCCAGGCACCACTTCCCCTGCCACGCCTCCGCCCATGGAACGCTTGCAGAAGATCACCTTCTTGGAGCGCCAAACCTGGTGACGAAGTCACCATGGCACGTGGATGAGCTGCGATGTGGCTTGAGCCTTTTCGGGGGGAGAATCCAATGACTTTGATAAGTAAACATGGTGACTTCTCAAAATAGGGGAGCCCCAAAAAATGGTTGGTTTATTACTATAAATGACTATTAATGGATGATTTAGGGGTGCCCCTATTTTGAGAAACCACCACATCGTGACTGACTTCTCAAAATTGGGAGCCCAACAAATGGATGGTTTCTATAAATGGCCAATATTGGATGACTTGGGAGGCTCCGTATTTTGACAAACACCCATACAGCCCACCGACCCGACAAAGTGACGGTTCTCTGGTACCGTAAACAACCGCCTGTGAACCTGCGTCGCTTCCCCATGAAATTGTTAATTTGTTATCTATTACGACATCGTAAGGACTGGGATGATGCAAGCCAGCACCTGATTAGCTGAATCTCCTATCGCTGAATCTCCTATGAGAAACCATGTTTCATCGTCATTCACGGTGCCATTAATCATGCTTAAGTGTGCTGAGACCCCTTAACCCGTAGCTGCTGGGGCAGCGCTAGCCTTTCGACCTAGCTCTACAGCGATTTCAGTGGAAGCTCCACTTGTAGGGCCTCGTATGGTGATGCTCATCACGGCTGATGGTCTGCGCTGCCCTATCATCATCAATAGTGGGGTATTTTACAGTGTTGCAAAATTTGGTAAATGATTATGCAAATACATATCCATATCTACATCTATATCTATGTCTGTATCTATATGTGTGTGTGCAAATATATAAAAATAAATAGATAAATAAATACATAAGAAAATAAACAAATAAATAAACAAATGTGTATATATATATATATATTGCACATATATGTCTCCTTTCCGATAGTTCTCCTGCCTGGTTATGGCAAAAGAATGTAGTGCCCTGGCGCCTCGATCACTGGCATACCCCAAATGGCGCAACCTTCAAGCTCCTCGAAACACGAGCAGCAAGCACGACCATAGGGACCGTAGGTTGAAACATGGGACCCCAATGAGGTTGACCATGGCAGTGTCACCCTATGATAAAGATGAGTTTCAAGGATCATCGAATTTCGATCATTTTCAACGATGATTGTTCATGATCGTGGTTTAGAAGCATCAATTCCTTGCATGTTCAACCAGCTGGGTTAGTAATGGTTTATTATCAATGGTGATTGATGTGGATGCATGGTTCATATGCTACTGAAGTGTGAGGATATTCAACAATCATTGTTAACAATGGTTTATGGTCGAATATCATTATAGTTTACTACTGGTTGTACTCATCGATGGTTCTGTAGTAGTCAAGCAGTGAACCAGCAGCTAGCTCCTTGATTGATGTCACCTACCGGTTCATAAGCTGGTCAATGAAATGCTTTTGTGACTGGTCGCTGTTGGAGACCCCCAGGGGACACCGAGGTCAATTCCCATAGAAGGGATGCTGAATCACCAGCTATTCATGAATAGAAGGGATGCTGAATCACCAGCTATTCATGATTAAACTGATAGTGGTTGATTAATGGTTCATAATAATTAAAGGATAATAAGCAACAATTATAGGGGATCAGATATGCCAACGATATACGGCGAACTGGGTCAATATTGACCTACCAAGAAAGGGGTAGGTAAACATCCGAACAGCTTGAGTAGCTTGGTCATTTACTGTAAGATGTTCACCAGGGACCAGGGTATTGACTCACAGGGATGTAGGGAATAACTGAACAACGTATGCTGCAGATCAACAACATATACCTAGGTAAATTGAAAAATGTACATATATAGATATAAGAATGTTTTTGAATGAGGGGGTACCTTGGTTAACAAATCCATGTGGCATATGCATCTATACAAACAAATCTCTTAAGATCAACAAAATTGATATACAGATTTTAAAAAAGTAATGGTTTGTATATGCATGTATCTGAAGATGAAACAACATAAACATAGGCACAAGTATGTATAGAGCATTGAGGTAAATACATTTTATCTCTTCAGAGCTATTCATATGGATCTACCATTCTGTGTTATTGCTGGTATTTCCCTATTCTTCTTGGTATTTGTCAGTATTATTAACGCTTAACCAGTACGAACCAACTGTTCTTAACTTTTGGTTGACCCAAAAACTGCTGAAGTCATAACTAGGATGTACCTGGGGTAATTAACCTTATAAGGCAGACTATGACCCCTGTAACCTGGGCTACCTGTCCAATTACGAGCAGTGGGGATGCACATCCAAGTAGGTTAACATGAACCAACCATGGCTGAGGGATCATCCAACATCAATAATATCAACCAATGTAGTTTCAACATGGATTTTTCATAGGGAACAACAATAGTTGTGATGCCAATGGTGTTTAGTTTACGCAACCATCTAGTTATTGGCTATGATGGTTTCTCAAAATAGGGGTGCCCCAAAATCATCCAGTTTACCAACCATTTGTAGGAATAAACCAAATATAACTTTAGGGCTCCCTTATGGCTGAAGAGAACACCATATAGCCAGTGGCTATAGTTATACACCTGATTCAACCAGCTATAGATTGGCTATCATACTTATTCAATGGCTGTTGTGACTGCGCGAAAGCAATGGCTATGAACCCTGTGAGAGAGCCGACTTAACCCCTGTAAAGCGATGACAACCATGGTAAATAACCTTACAAAGTAGCTGCACTTACCCCTACAACCATGGCTATATACCCAGTTATACCTTACAACCCCTATGTTCATAGCTTTGAACCCCTACAATCAACCGTATAACTAGGTTGTAACCATGTAACTCATAGTCATGGTTGCAACCCCCTATAAACACGGTTGCTCACCACTTCCTATGGCTCACCCATCGCTGCTCCTGTGCCGCAGAGTTGACCACATCGTTAGCGCCCATGACCAGCACCACGTCGAAGTTCTCCATGTCAGGGTTCACCTGACGATGGGCAGAACCCATACGGAAAAACATGTGGTTGTTACTGGTTGTTCATAGTGGCTCATAGTTGTTAGTAGTTTTTCATAGTGGTTCATAGCTGTTAGCAGTTGTTAGTAGTTGTTCAAAGTTGCTAGTAGTTGTGGCTAATTCGGGTTCATGCTCATTGGTAGTTGTTCATAGTTGTTCATGGTTATTAGTTGTCAGTACTTGTTAAGAGGAGTTCGTAGCTGTTCCAAGTTGAACATAGTGAATGACAGTGGTTCATATATCTTGGCAGTTGTTCCTAGTTTTCTCATATGGGTTCATACTTGTTACTAATGGGTCATAACTGTTGTTCATAGCTGTTAGTAGTTAGTAGTAGTTGTTCATAGTATATAGTTGTTGGTGGCCTAGTAGTATGGCATAACCATAACCATAGTAGTTGTTAGTTGTTAGTGGAAATGACCATGATCATAAGTACGTGTAACAACTAATCACCCATAGTAGTTGTATTACTGGTTGGTGGTTTCAACCCCTATGAAAAATATGAGTCAACCACCCATCTGTTAATAATTACTAGGGAAAATAAAAGATGCCAATCAAACCACCAACCAGTAGTTGTTTAACCATTACTGTTGGTCATAATTATCCCCTATCAACCATTGTTAGCCGGTTATAACCCCTGGTTAACCACCAGCCTGATTACTAGCCAGTTATAGATAACCCCACTGGAATATGGCCATGTTAAGCATCATTAACCACCAGTCTGATTACCAGCCAGTAGTTGTTTAACCATTACTGTTGGTTATAATGATTATCCCCTATTATTAACCATCATTAACCATCATTAACCATTACCAGCTGGGTTCACTCGCCGCTGTGCGGCCGTTTGAAATTCAACAGCCGCTGCACCCGTGGTGAAAAACACTCGCCTCGTCCATCTCCAAGACCCATTCGTGCGGGACGCCGGCCTGGCCACGCGAACACCCCACGCCACCAGTGACCCGCCGCCCCCCAAGGTCACCCCCGACGTGAAAACGTTGGGAAACATGGAGAGAAACAGGGTGAAGGATAGCTGATCAATGGCTAGTCAATGGTTAATAATGGCTAGTCAATGGGCAATTAATGGTGAAGGGTGAGTAATGGTGAATACATGTTGATAATGGTGAATAATGGTTATGACGATCAATATAGAATAGATGACTTTTTGGGCGGTTCACAGTGGACCATCGTTACAAATCACAAGATGAAATCAGACCAATAATGCCACGAATATTGTACTTATCTGTTGATCAATCATGGACGATGGTAATGGTTATAATGATTCATAGCGGTAAAAAAATGTTTGATACTATCATTTGGTCACACCACTCCTGGTAGCTCCTTAGTTCCGCCGAAATAAGGGCCGTAGCGCTACCCGCTCCGAATCGCTCCGTACCAACCACCAGCAACTATCGGAGACAAGGCTGTTCATTTGCTTGGATGTGAAAGCGAATGACCACCAAAACAGTACAAGCTATTGGCTTAAGATAGAAACCAAATAATGATTATTATTATCATCATCATCATCATTACCATTATTGTTAGTAGTAGTAGTAGTAATACTACTAGTACTAGTACCAGTACCAGTACCAGTAGTAGTAGTAGTAGTAGTAGCAGTAGTAGTAGTAGTAGCAGTAATAATAGTAGTAGTAGTAATAGTAGTAGTAGTAATAATAGTAGTAGTAATAGTACTAGTACTAGTACTAGTACTAGTACTAGTACTAGTACTAGTAGTAGTAGTAGTAGTAGTAGTAGTAGTAGTAGTAGTAGTAGTAGTAGTAGTAGTAATAGTAGTAGTAGTAGTAATAATAATAATAGTAGTAATAATAGTAGTAGTAATAGTACTAATACTAGTGGTAGTAGTAGTAGTAATAATAGTAGTAGTAATAAAACTAATACTAATACTAGTAGTAGTAGTAGTAGTAGTAGTAGTAGTAGTAATAGTAGTAGTAGTAGTAATACTACTAGTACTAGTACCAGTAGTAGTAGTAGTAGCAGTAGTAATAGTAGTAGTAGTAGTAAGTGAGTGTTGGAAGTGAGTGTTGGAAGTTAATTTTTGATAGTGGTACTACTAGTAATGTACTACGACTCATGATTGGCTTATGATAATGGTTAGTAATGAATGGTAGTGCCAACCAAGTAATGATACCAATGATCATTACAAACATGAAATAGTAATGTTGATAATCATTGGTTGTGTTGGTTAATATGGGATGGCTAACGTATAATGATTCAATTTGATATGATGGTTGATATGTTCGTTAGTGTATATATATATATATATATCATGGTACCAGTAGTTAATATAGCATGGTTGATGATCAACAATGTTGATAAGGCAATGAGTAAACAAAGAAATACCACTTCTCCTTCACACTGGATAAGCGTTCACATTCCAGGATGTGAACCAATCTCTGTGCGGCTTTGACAACCATACGCACCTTACAATAATCCAAGCTTATAGTATTTGCTACCGTGTCTCAACTGAGGTGCGAAAATGAAAAACCACCCCGTGGTGACGCGGTTCGCTCGCAACTTTTATCAACCATCATCACAGCGAGAGGATTCATCATTGGGCGAGATGGCGATTTCATGACATTGTCCGTTACATCTCTAGCATCATGGTTGTGAAAAGCATCAAATCACACTTCGAGCATTCATCACATGACACCTCTAATTAGCATGTTCAGGTATCTATCTTGGTTATCATGTCACTTCTGTTTAAATGAATTTGCTGGAATTAGGAATGATGTAATTATGTCATCGTTTTTGTCGATTTCTCTACCTCGAATCGAGATCGAGCGTCAATACTTCACACCCTTTGACCGTTCTCCGATAATTTTGCCAAAGATCTATTAGCAATCATATATAAAATAGATTGAACTACAATACACTACTGGTTCAGTAGTTGACTAAAGGTATGTCACTACTGGTTGAGTATACTAATGATGAATATTATCAATACTTTACCACTGGTGTATTACTAGCGTACACACTTTTTCAACCAACGAGCTGAGTATGATCATATGAATGCGAGCACATGAACACACAACCCCTCTCCCTCCCTCGCCATGGCTGGTTGATGAAGCTGGATCCGCCACTGGGTAACCCGGAGCATCGGCCTCACCGCGACTTTACCACCAAAAAAACAACTATAAATGAGAGTTTCCAGGATATTTTTCCTGGATAAACCACTGTAAACCACTCCAAAACCCCTACAAATGATGGTAACAAGTCACCATTGAAACCTGGATCTTTTCCACCAAATCCGGTGAATCTGCCTCTGCCAGCAGCACGTTCATCTGACCAGGCATGCGGCCGGCCACAGGGTGCACGCCGAACCTGGAAAACCATGGTTCAAACCGGTGATAACAGCAGCCCTTGCTGACTGTGTTGCGTGGGTTTAGCCTGAAGATTAGCCGTAGCCAATGGTTAAATATAGCTGGTTCCGGGTTAGCCGTTCATGTGATGGATCAAAGCAACACACGGGCATCCCAACAGCTTCACGAACAGTGTGGTCGATTCTCCGATGTGAAAAGCCGAGGGTACATTGATCATTGGCCATTCATCAAGCAGGAAAAACTCAGTAATCATCCTTAGTTGCCACTACTCACCACTTTAATCACTACTAGCCATTGTCATTGGTTACTAACCTGTGCCAACCCCCTGGTACTTCATCATGATGGCTACAACTCATGCATATTCTCAGATCACTCACCATCACACAATTGTCAAACATCATTAATAAATCATCAACCAAATAAAATCAATATTGACCATCAATTAGCTATCAATGAACCACTCATGGTGCGTGAAATTTACCATTGGTTGACTGCTTAGCTACGACTAATCATCATTTATCAACCACAAATTCCCAATGAGAATTAACCACTAATCAACCATTCATTGACCATTAATTGACCATTAATTGACCATTAATTGACCATTGATTCGCCACAAATTCAACAGCTGAAAATTCAAAGCAATCTCACTAGTTAGCCACTGATTTAACCACGGAAACCCTGACCATTCATTGGTTCACCATCCACTGACCATTATATTCAACTGCAAATTGACATGAAAATTCCATTTGCAACTGAATTCGTGACGATTTCACCATTCATTGACCATCAAATTCACCAATTGACCACAAATCTTCAACCACCATCCATTCCTGACCATCAAAATTGCTTCACCATGGCACTTCAGGATGATGTTGTTCTTCCTGAGCATCGATGCCAACTCGCCCATGGGAGTCTGTGCACGGGCCATGGCCATACCTGGACGGTGCGCTGGGCCAGGGCTCACGTGGCACGGGTGGAACGGCCATGGCTTCTGGTGCACATGGCTATCCAACCGGGAGAAACAAAGCAGCGCTGGGATGATTCACCAACAGGCAACAGGGAAACCACACTGATGATTCACCAACCGGGAAACCGCAAGGATTTGGATCGCTTGAGAAACCGCCGGTTTTACACGCTTTGCGCCCTGCATTTTCCATGATTTTACTGTTCTCAATGGCTGAGAGATAAATCAAGAAGAAGCTGCAAGAATGTCAGAATGTCCATCAGCAACAGTATGTCACGAAAAATGATAAGAACAACTGGGGGTCGACCTGATTTGCTTCTCGCGGACAATCAACCAACCAACCACCCAACCACCCAACCACCCAACCACCCACCCAACCACCCAACCCCCGAAGCTCCCCTCTGCCACCATGGCACCATAACCAGGCACCACCAAGACCTCCTTGGCGTTCACGATCCTGAGCACTGGGATGGATCCACTTGGGAGCTGATGGATCCACAGTAGGCTGGTTGGTAAGCATTAGTAAGCAACAATAATAGGCCTTGAGAGGGATATACTCACTGTAACTGGCTCGTCATGTGTGAGGATCCCACACTGGTATACTGATAGCTGTCAGTTATGTATTGCATAATGCAGATATGGATGAACAAGGAACAAATTGTCATGAGAAAATATTTACATATATTTGGATAGTTACTTCGTCCAACGTTGCTTCCTTGCGGCAGGTCTGCTTTTACCAATGGTGTTGTGCACATACGCTCAACCAAAAACAGGCGGCCACCTATAAGATACTATAACTGGTTGGTGGTTTCAACCCGTCTGAAAATATTTGTCATTCAACTATCCCAGATATTGCTGAAGATACAAAATGACCAAATCCGCCAACCAGCTATTATCATTCGTTATCCCCCATAGTTCACCACGACTACTAACCATTGTTAATTGTTTTCAACGATGCTGCCGATCGGGCAGCAAAGCAGGCTGTGTTGGAAGATCAGACTGGTATTTACTTTCAGATGCGGAACATTGTTGACAAGCGTGAAGCAGTTGAAGGCCAAACCAAAACATATCATGAGTACTTGTGTGCCATCAATGCTAAGTGCAATGCAGCTATTCCAGCCACTGTCGGGTTGGAACCGGTTCCAGACTTCGAGGTGAGTCTTCGGGCCCAGGGGCCGCTTAGCACTTTACCTACACCTTCTGAAGATGTTATTCTTTCATGTCCTTTCGGTGCAAAATTTGCAAGGGCTGTCTGCGCTTGGATGGGTACTGTTAAGTGGGGTGAGGGGCCAGCTACAAGTTGTCTCGAACTGTGCATTCTCTCTTGCTATGCAGATACAGGTGCCTGTGCTGATTCAGAAACAATATTATCTGCGAGGTGATGATGTGCGTGCTGACTTGAAAGAGTTGAGCCTCTCGACACAGTCTCAGGTCTGGATCAAAGTGATGAAGTGGTTTAACCAGGTGACCGGATGTCCTTTCCAGATGCATCGTTACAGAAGCTTGCATCCATTCGGTTATTCATATAATGCGATGGGCTACAATCTCCGAGCTATGTATCCAAATTTGCAGGTTTCATGCCGTGCCCTTTGGGATTATTTCCATGAGGGAGGATCCACCTCTCGCAACATGCATAAGCCCTGGTGTGTCCTGGGCAAAGTTTCCTTCGCAGGTGGCTAGGTACTCAGGTCCAGTCAGCTGTGTCCCCTGTCTTCATTCGATAGGATCATCATTGTCTTGTTTGTAGTGATGGCACGAGCATTCTGGCCGTCATTATAGCTCAGTGCACTCTGCCGCAAAAGCCGCAAAAAACCATTGTTAATCATAGAAAAAACCTAGTTCATAGTTTGACAGTGTTCACTACGTATTGTTAAGCATTGACCATTGTTAACAATTAACCATTTTTTCAATCAAACCTTGTTAAACCTTGTTCACATAAACTATTAACCATTGACCATTGTCAACTATGAACTTTGTTCATTTAACTTGCTTAATATTATATAACCATTGTTAATATATTAACCATTGTTAACCATTGTTATTTTCAATCAAACCTTATTAAAACCTTGTTCAATATTAACCATTGTTAACTATTAACAGAGTTTGTCATCTTCGTTGACTCCAGTGCGCACTGGCGCCAGGATCTGGCTGTTCGGATGCCACCGGGAGCGACTTTGTTTGCCACGACACATGTCCGCACAGGATTCCACGTTGCACTCC
>VSDK01019085.1:90625-98125 GCA_009767595.1 Symbiodinium kawagutii | reverse complement strand
CTATCATCGGAACGGCTGTGATAAATATCGGGCATGATGAGATAGTAATGGAAGAAAGAACAACAATGGCTAATATGTGTGTTGGAAATCTACCAATGGTCAATCAAATAATAGTTACTAAATGATTAATACTTATGGTCCTGATGGTTGAGACTAATGATGAGATAAATAGCAATAGAAACATCATTAGGTAAATCAACCGACATGATTAGGAATAATTTTCTCATAGTCGGGAATGATGAGATAATCAGATAAAATGGATATCACGAGAGATTGCGATCATTGGGCTTTAGCGTTCATAACTGTAGATTTACTCTTGATTGTCAGCTCTCAAGTGGTAAAATTGTGACTGTTTCCACTGATTCGCATTAGCAACTAGCTTCCCCCAAGATGGTAGTAGTGAAAAGTCACCAAAAATCAACGGAACAGTTCGCCAATTACGGTGGATTCCTAGTGTTTCACAGGTGTTTCTTGCCATATGTCCCTGTTCAAACGTTGGTGTTTGGCCATCAACGCATCTGGGCCCCCATCATCCCTGCTGGAAATGATTGCAAAGTCCAATCTGATTGGCGTCTTTGTCCATGACAAAGAATCAACAGAATAAGCCAGTGGGGGTAATCAATCATACATGATGGCCAGAGTTATTCAATCATAAAGGTACAGTAATCAACCATAGGGGTAATCCAATGATCTAGCAAGATGAACCATATATAGTTGTTCAATTAATGAGCATGAATAAGCCAGTAGTCATGGATGAAGCTAGCAATTGTTCATGATTGCTAGTAGTCATGGATTGCCAACAATATAATCAAGATGAAACAGCTGGTAGCGAGTCTTGATTGCTTAGTTCTATGTGTCCAAGACACAGTAAGCTAGTTATGATACATCAAAAAGAAGAGACTGACTATAATGTATTAAGAAACATGCTTTATATGATGAAATATAACAACAGTGATAAAAATACACCCATCTTGACAGGAGTTCCCTGCATCAGCCATCGCTTTGGATATGGCCGCAGATCTCGCTACTATACATCTGCTGCAGCCTGTGTTGTTCATGCAACTGGACAAGGTCAAGCAGAGGCTTCCAGACACCATCGCAAGTGGCTTGCAAGTGTCAACCCCTTTGCGTTGGTTGGTTTCCGTGAAGGTGGGATTGAAGTCCATGGGAGTTCTGTCAACATGGCACCCGGCAGCGCCACAGTCGAAAAAAGGAACCAGCCCTCATCTAAGCTGGCTGAGTCCAAAGGGGAAGATCCCTACTATTGTTGCTTATTGTGATACTCAAGAATTCCAAACCACCCCCTGTAGTTTTACCTATGTACACTAGCCCCTATAATGCTCCTACCACCGTTCTATTGTCGTTGCGCATAGTTACATACCCTGCTATGGGTGCTGGAGAGGACCTCAGGCTTGACTCCACGAATTTGTCGCCAGTCAGGCCGGATGTCCATGGAGATGGCTGGTGGCGGTCAATCTTGCATGTTAATGGTGCCTGATGGTGGGTGGAAACTGATCGTCAGTGACACATACTGATGGCTGATGATTCTTATGATTCAGCTGAACAGCTGCAGCTCCGAATCCTTGCAGCCCCACGTTCACGCCACTTATCTTCGAGCCATGCCCTCGGACGATCAGGGAGTGGTCGACGTGTTCTCCTCTGTACATGGAGGCCTTTGCTTGGTACACATGCGATGCAGCACGCACCGCTCTACCCCGACCAGGAAGAAAGCAACTGCCTTCAGCGATGAAGCAACGTTGCTTGCCATGTGGGTCATGGAAGGAGCTGGCTCAATCCACGAGCCTGCTTGAAAACAGTGGTACTAAGAAATGTCTCCAACGAAAAAACTGGATATCAACATCCAAGGTCTCCCTGGATCGCTGGATAGTGGTACCCCATGGATTTTGTGGCCCAGATTTCTTGGTTCATGAATCTTTGGTGTGACCAGGAAAAATCTTTGGTCAAGCTAGTGGTGGGAGACCAGTTTTGACCCGCAGCAAACTCTTCATCGGAAAAGCCGCTAGGAACTCCACTACTTATTGGCCACTCCACCGGTGACAGCAGGCTTTGCTCAGTGATCAGTTTCAGCTACTGACAAAGGAGACAGGATGCAACCAAGCATCATGGAATGGGTAGGTCACATCTCAACAAGACATTGCCCTTAGAATTTTTCTGACTTTCAGAGGGGATGCTGCCATGTTTCAACATCCACAAATTCAACCTCCAGTTCCTGGGACAAGTTCCCATGGCCCCCCCATGGCGCATAGCATCATGGCATGGCATGGCCATGCCCACCCCCCAGTGCCAGCTCCCCCGGGCGCGGCACGTTGAAGGGCAACGTGAAGGGCGCAGCCATCCATCCATCCGACCGCTGCCGGAGCTCCTCCAGGGCTCCGAAGGCCGCGGTGCTGACGCCAGAGGCGAAGAGCACCAGCAGCAGCACCGACCAAGGGCCCTGGGACCTGCCACGGTTGCCATGGTGGTGCTGGGTGGACTCCAATGGTGGTTGGATGGTGAGGAATGGTTGGTTGCCATAGGTGCTTGGATGGTGAGGGTTACCGTTGGTTACCATGGTTCATGGATAAGAATGAGCAATTTAGCATGATTGGTGATCGTTTGTGACGGTTGGTGAGGGTTTATGATGGTTAGTGATGGTTGCTAGTGGCTCATGACGGATCACAATGGCTAGCCATGATAATCACAAGTGATCAGAACCAAAGCTTTGACTCCTGTCATATACCATACAGCCATAGAATCAAGGAGAAGGATTCATCCAAGCACTCTCTGAATCCTGGGATGGAGGTGGATTCGCAAGCAACCAAAGTCAAAAGTTCAATTCAACTGACCAATGAACCAGCCAACCAAGCAACCAACCAAGCAACCCAACCAACCAACCAAGCAACCAACTGAGGAATATTAATCTGGCTTTGCCACATTGTTTTGGGCTACCACACCTGAAGTGCAGAGCAACCCAGACGGAGGTCAACGCAGCATTGAAGCCCCAAATCCTCGTCGCGGTGCACTACTGGGTTGGCCCCACAAGATCTAGCAACCACCAATAGAAGGGAGAGCGTCAGTTACGCAGAACATCAGGTGTGGCTGGAGAAGTCATAAGCCAGACATGTGATTTTGGTTTGGATCCATGAGTGAGCATAACCCGCCATATGATTGTATGATTCATGTATGGGTGTGTCAGTAATAAGAATTGCACGTCGTACAAAGGGCATGCAACCGAAACAGCGATGGGGGCGCATTCAGATGAGCGATTCTTCACATCAACATGGCGCGGCCACCAAACTGTTTTCATGCGGACTAATATCTGGTACTTGTTCCTTCCATAGTTACTGGTGCTGGTGACTGTTGGGCGACCAATGAAGAGAACAACAATTGATTCAAGCCCATAACAAACGACAATCATCATAAGGAATTTCTTGAGGGAAATTATTCATTGTTGGTGAAACTTGCTGGTAGCGAGCTGCTTGCTTCACTGGCTAGTTTATCACTTCATCCAAGTTGATCATTAACAAACAAACAATGATGAAACCCAAAAACTCTGCACCCTTGCCATCACGGATCAAAACTCATTCATTCATTGTTTCGTGAATGATATTTACTACTGGATGATCAACATGAAATACGCAACGCTTACTAGTTGGACATGGCTTTGGGTCACAACCACCCCTGGTTCCCCAGTACTGGGGTCAACCATTCTTTTCCCTATGAAATTGAGAGTGAAATTCGTCATCAAGTTGTTGGTCGATATCGACCCAACTCGCCAAAGGCTGTGGGGGTTGCACTGCTTCCCAGGCACCCCATCTCTAGGCCATGCATGGGCTGCACGCCAGCAGCGGCTGCAGAAAGGGTCGCAATCAGCGAGCCCAGAAAGGTGCACAGAGCGCCCAGGGGCGTCTCGAGACCTGGGAGGAGATGGGGTGCGTCTCGATACTGTTGGATATAGAGATGGATATAGATGTTTAGATGTATAGATATAGAGGTGGATACTGTTCGATGTGGGTAGATTGATTTAGATATGGAGATAGAGGTAGATATAGATATGAGATATATGTATATATATTTATATATAAATATATATATATATATATGTAGGTCTAGATATAAACGTAGATATAGATGTAGATAAGGATATGAGATATAGATATGAGATATGCATCCTGAGACGCAAAACTCATCATCTATGTCTATTATACGGATGAGTTTGTGGTGCCGCCTTCGCAAAGTTGCTTAAGAAACTTGATCACCAGGCCAACAATCCCTCCGCCTCCTGACATGAATGTCCTGGCTTCGCTGTACGCTGCCGTTGCTCCCAGAGACTATTGGAGGGTGACCTTGTTTTTTGCTTCCCAAGTCGGAAAGCCTGCCACTATCAACCCGGATCCAGCCACTACCCACTAAGCCAGCAATCAGCGAAAAACTGGCAATCAATGGCAGATACGGATATTATAGAGATAGATAGGTAGATAGATAGATAGATAGATAGATAGATAGGTAGGTAGATAGATAGATAGATAGTTAGATAGATAGATAGATGGACAGAAAGATGGACAGAAAGATGGATAGATGGATAGATGGATAGATAGATGAATGGATCGATGGATGGATAGATAGATAGATAGTTCGATAGATGAATGGATAGATAGATAGATTTTTCGATAGATAAATGGATGGATAGGTCGATAGATAGATCGATAGATAAATGGATGGATAGATGGATAGATGGATAGATGGATAGATGAATAGAAGGATAGACGGATAGACGGATAAACTGATAGACGGATTGACAGATAGACGGATAGACGGATAGACGGATAGATGGATAGATAATAGATAGACAGACAGACAGACAAACAAACAGATAGATAGATGGATAGATGGATAGATGGATAGATAGATAGATAGATGGACAATAGATAGACAGACAGACAGATAGATAGATAGATGGATTGATAGATCGATACAGTAGATAGATAGACAAATAGATCGATAGATAAATGGATGGATGGCTAGATAAACCATTCTGTGATTTACCTCGCCATCCTGTGAAGTTCAATTCATGTGGAGCCCATTCAAAATAAACCACATTTGCATTCTAGATGTTGGGGGCCCATGGGGGTGCCATTCCTCCGATCATTTCACTGCCGATACAACGAACGCGGTTGCAACGTGCGACAAAACCAACAAACAAGCATTACATATTTGGCAGGTCTATAACTTACCAATATCATCAAGCACTATTGGCTTTTGCTGTTATCAACAACTATTATCTGCTGCTAATCACAACTACGAATCCATATGACACTGCCGCGAAAATGACAACATGAAACCTGTCTCTGGCTTTCCCGCTGGCAATTTCATCCGATGCTGGTGTCGTCTGATCCAGGAATGAGACTTGAAAGCCACCCAGCAGCTGACATTCACCAGCTAAACCACAACATTCAGCAGCGACCACAGTTCAACAGCTGGTTCGCCGTCAGCAGCTTCTAAACATTCTGAACCATTGGTGAACACCAATCCTGAAGCATAGCTGGTCCACACCGAGACACAGATGGCCACCAGGATGAGAATTCCTGCAACCAAGTTCAGAGCCAAGAATTTAAAGTTGCCAAGTGAATCACTCGTTAAGAAACTGTTGATCGATGATGAACTAATGGATAATTAACGGTTTACTACTGCGCAAAGATGGTTAGTAAACGGTTGACTCACCATCGACTATAGCTGCTACTAATGGATTCATGGTTGACAATTGCCAATTCATGATGAATATGAGTGTCGACTAGTCCCCCTCTTCCCCCTTAAGCCCCCCCCCCCCCCGTTTTTGCCATGTCATCAAACAGCTGGATGAACATGCCAGCTCAGCCATCATCCTCCCGTACACACCCTGATCGTGACCCGCACTACCACTGATCAACCATGATCAGCCATTGCTAGTGGTCAATGGCTATTCTTAACCATGGTTGATACTGGGGGTATCAACCACTAGTGGTATATTGGCAACAATTGCCAGTGGTTATTGCCAACCGCGACTATTGCCAACCACTCCAATTAGCAGTGGTCAATGGCTAGCTATGGACCATCACCATCCTTAAGCGTTGCAAGCGTTGCTTCACCGTTGCTTCACAACCATCCCAGGCCGTTGCACCACATCTCGCGCCTGCAACGGGTCCGGTCACCAGAAAGCTTTCGCTGACGCCGTTCAGCGTGGCTCGGAGGAATTGGAAGCTATTCAGCAACGGGAAATCGCTGACCCATTCGAAGATGGCCTCAGGGGAGGTTCGCGTCAGTGCTTGGGCTTGTGCTTGGGCTTGTGCTTGGGCTTGTGCTTGGGGTGGTGTTTTTTGAGGAAGTGTTTGGGGTGGTACTTGGGGTAGTGGGTGGTGAAAAAGGGCCCCGTGGTTCGTGGTGATTGCGCCAAAACGAGGTTGATTCTGAAGCAAAACAACCGCACGGGTCTCCACCATAGTGAGTGCTGTTGCCGATGTCTGATCAAGGCGAAACCCTGGAGTACCAGAATGCTGCATCTTGAACACCTGTACATGATATATGGCGTGTATGTTCCATACATACCTCTACGCACCATGTGCTTGATCTGCGAAACACTGGTCCTGCTGTTTCTTTGTACCCATCAATGCTGTTTCTTTATACCCATCAAATGGTTGATTGATCTGCAAAACACTTGGTCAACCTGGTTTCTTTATTGTTGTTTTGCTTCTTCTGGTACCCATCAATGCTGTTGACAGCTTTGGATATTCATCGCCCTTAAGCAGCCAACCCAACAACCCACCCACCTGCGAAGTTTCGACTACTCTAAAGTAGTACCAACACAAGTCCCCAAGCACACCGAAGTAAAGTACTCAGGACTCTTTTCACACAAGCATCTTGAGCCAAAGTATTTGGCCAGAAGTCAAAGTATGCACGGAGTGCGCAACGTGGGCAAAAGTGCTGTATATTTCGCACGCCCCCTTGGATGGAAAGTTCTCAGTTTTAAAGTGGAACTTTTCTATCCACACCAAACTAATTAAAGTTAAACTACTAGTACAACCATTTCGGGAAAGTAAAGCTCTGACTCAAAGTTCTTTTCGATTTCGAGCTGAATTCAAAAGTCTCTTGCAAAAGTCGTGGTGCTTGGCGCTAACTTATTTCAAAGTTATCAACCTTGAAAGAAAAGTGTGAAAGTGTTCACAAATCTGTCCCATGGAAAGTTCAAAGTTCCAAGGATTGTGATCCACTAAAGTCTTGAAAGTGTCACATGAGTCTGTACCATGAGAATGCATGAAAGTGCAAAGTCTCAAGTATCATGTGCACAAAAGTTGCAAAAGTCTCGACTGTGTCACTGCAAAGTTTGCAAAGTGTGTAAGTGACATGAATGCAAAGTATCAAACAAATTCACTCAAACAAATTCAAAGTTCCAAACGAATTCAAAACTGAAAAGTTGCAATGCAAAGTGATGTCATAAAGTTGTGGAAGCAAAACAGCAACACAAAA
>VSDK01019085.1:61723-75275 GCA_009767595.1 Symbiodinium kawagutii | reverse complement strand
CGGTCAAACCGCGCTGCACTAAGCAGTGCAGCGAGATCCAACCAAGGCCTTACGAGGCAAGACCAGCTGAACCCAATCAAGCTCGCTTTCCAGGCGTCAAATCGGGGATGCTTCCAGCGGCTCACTTGGCAACTAAGCTACTGCCTCTTCAAGTCAATCATAGCTGCCACGCAAAGTGTCCGTCAAACCCCGCTGCACTAAGCAGTGTAGCGAGATCCAACCAAGGCCTTACGAGGCAAAATCAGCTGAACCCAATCAAGCTCGCTTTCCAGGTGTCAAATCGGGGATGCTTTCAGCGGCTCACTTGGCAACTAAGCTACTGCTTTTTCAGCGCAATAGCGACTGCCACGCAAAGTCTCGGTCAAACCGCGCTGCACTAAGCAGTGCAGCGAGATCCAACCAAGGCCTTACGAGGAAAAATCAGCTGAACCCAATCAAGCTCGCTTTCCAGGTGTCAAATCGGGGATGCTTCCAGCGACTCACTTGGCAACTAAGCTACTGCCTCTTCAAGTCAATCATGACTGCCACGCAAAGTGTCGGTCAAACCGCGCTGCACTAAGCAGTGCAGCGAGATCCAACCAAGGCCTTACGAGGCAAGACCAGCTGAACCCAATCAAGCTCGCTTTCCAGGTGTCAAATCGGGGATGCTTTCAGCGGCTCACTTGGCAACTAAGCTACTGCTTTTTCAGCGCAATAGCGACTGCCACGCAAAGTGTCCGTCAAACCCCGCTGCACTAAGCAGTGCAGCGAGATCCAACCAAGGCCTTACGAGGCAAAGTCATCTGCTGCAAATCAAACTTTTCTGGTGTCACTCGTGGTGCGAAAGCGGGGTTTCCATTGACCTCGCAAGGCCTCGGCCGCACACCGCTGCATGAAGCGCAATGTGGCGAGGTCAGGCAGAGGCCTCGCGAGGCCAAATCAGCTGCTGGCATGGCTTCGGCCCCTGCTCCTCTGCCAGTTGCTCAGGTCTTCTGCATATGTCTGGGTTTGACCTGGCTTGGAGTGACCTGGTTCTGTTTCCAAGGCTTTGAGTGACCTGGTTATGTCAGTGAACAAAGTTATGTTTGCACTTCTGGTTTGCAGTTTAAGAACTGTCATGTTGCCAAGGCTGGACTACCATTTATGAACAGCCAGAGTTGCTTCATGTGATTGCCGATGGTATTTTGCTAGCTCAGTGAATGCAGACTGTTTGAACATCAACAGTCTCAAAGAATAATCAGGCATGAATCCCTACCAAGCCAGGAATGCAGCGATCGATCGAAACCAAACATCACAAAAACATCGGAACAATGGGAGCAACCACCTCGAATTCACAGTATAGCTGGTTTATCATGGTAGGGTTTTCTTTAAACTCCTAGGATTGATGAATGTGGCTTCGACCATGGAATTCCCAAATCCTGTGTTCCCGTTCCCATCAGTGACACTGACCAAAACCTGCGTATACACACCCGCGCAAAAATGCATTTCCAAATGGACCCCCGAAAATATACGTAAATATGCGTTGATTTTGAGATATAGATAAAAGTTGTGTAAGAACTCGTGCATGTTGATATCTACCTTTGATGGAACTAATTTGTGTAAGAACAGTTTGTACATCCACATTGCTATGGCTCAATGCTAACGAACTAAAAACCGGTGAGCACCCCAACAGCTTGACTAGTTTTGGTCGTCGGATGTGAACTGCTACCAGGGACCCTTGACCTAAAGCCATGTAGACCTATCATAGATGCATATGATCTGCATATGGTGGTTTCTCAAGCCATAGGGGTACCAAAGAGTTGGATGGTTTATTACTACAAATGGTTCATATAAAATGATTTGGGGGTGCCCCTATTTTAAGAAAGCACCATATCAAGAGATCCCTTCTCCATTTCAGTTTCACGCCCTCTATTCATGCTGGGGATTGGAGAAAAGCATTGAATGACAATGACAGTGGGTGATGAGGAAGGAGCAACCAATAATAATGCTTAACAATGGTCAACTATGGTTGATAATTGATAATGCTTAATACAGTATATGATGCTTGATGTAACGATATATCATGATGGTTAATAATAATGAATATCAATATGACTGATGGTTATATAATAGTGGTTGATTTAGTTGTACAACGCTTTGGCACTTAGTCCCCAGCGTTCCTGGGAAGCACAGGCAGTCAGAAAGGCATCTGTACTGCCAGCACTAACTATCGCTAACAATGGTTAAGAACCATGATTTTTGTTGCGGTTGAAAATGGTTGACAATATGGTTAACAAAATGGTTTGTAATGGTCAAAAACCATCTTGTTTTTCATGCTTCAGGATGGTTGTTTTGCAAGAACCATGCTTTTAACGATGGGTAACAATGGTTAAGGACCATGATTAACAATGGGTGAAGAAATTAAGGACCATGATCAATCGCAATGAACCACCTAAAACATGGGCGCAGTAGCCTTCAGCTCCCACAACAAGTCCTGGACGCCAGTAGATCTTACATGTGAACCGAGAAATATGCTCTGGTAAACACTAGCGAAACATATTGAGGAAACCAAACGCAGAGGGAAAATCGTCCAGATTTTGATCGTTTACCTACGACCCTGGCAGCATTTTCCAACTCTCAAGTACCAGAAGGTAACCTTTGTACGAGCCTTTGTCAATCACCATTCGATGTAATCAACCAGCCCAACATTGGATTGGCCACTATTGCCCAATGTAAACCGCTGTCAACCAGAAGTAATCGTTACGTTACAAGATCAGCCGTTAGGAACTGTCATTAAGTATGGGCATTCAGCATTACCACTTTTTAACCATACTTCCATGAAAGGAACCATCATTCATTGCAATTCACCGTCAATTCACCATTACTTGACCATCAATTAATCATCCATCAACCAGGGATTAGCCTTAATGAAGCTGTGGATGACCCATTTCAAACAATCAATTCACCAGCAATCAACCACTATTCACCATCATTAAGCACCAAAAACCATCAATTAACCATCAATCAGCCATCCACTCACCACTCTCACTCAACTTCATCAACTTAGCCCTCAATCAACCATCATTCCGCACCATCATGAACCATCCAAAACCATCGGTCAACCCCAGCGAACCATCACCGCTTCTCAAAGCCTGGGAAACGCTGTTGAGCACATCCAGCACAAACTGCGGCATCAGTGAGCCTCGCCAAGCGGCGACATTGTGGTGGTGAATAGCTATAAATGATAACGAATTTCCATAGCTGACAATGCTGAACCAAAGTCAATGCTCACCAAAAGGTGGAGAACCATCAGCTGCTCATTGTTACTAAAGAATCATGATCATCATTGACTCAATGCTCATTTTTGGCGAAAAACTGCTTGATGCTGAGTCATGGTCATCACTGCTAACATAATAGTTGGTTATAACTTATGCCCATACTAACCTGTGTTTTAACCATTATCAACTATTATAAGACCACTATTCCTCAGTTATGACCAAATAGATATTGTAACCTTACCGATGTGATGAAACCAGTTATCAACCATGTTATAAAACCACAATAGTTGGTTCTTAAGCATTCTAAAACCACCATTCACCAGTTCAAATCGCTGATTAACCATTATAAACCATTATAAAACCATATATAGTTTTAGAAACCATCATTAACCACTATAAAACGTAGGTTTGTAACCATTCTTAGCCAAAACAGTTGGTTATAACCATTCTAAAACCACTAGTCCCCAGTTATAACCAAATAGTTCTTATAAACTTATAAATCATCAACCATTACAAAACCAGCTATTAGTATAAACTACAAGCGCAACTATTAGTATAAACTATAAACCATTATAAACCATTGTAAAAACCATAGTTTTAGTAACCATCATTAATGATCCTTTTGTAACTATAGTTTTATAGATCATTGTAACCATAGTTTTAACCATAGTAATTATAAACCATTTGTAACCATCATTAATGATCATTAACCATTGATTCTTCCCCAGTTATAACCCTCACTGGTCCAAAACCTCACTGCTGTGGCGCCTGCCTGTGGCCCCTGCGGCGCAGTTCCGCAGCTGGGCGTCGCAGATGCAGCGCGACGTCACGCCGCGCCAGGGCTCCTCGCTGGAGCTGCTGCCGGAGCCGGAGGAGGCAGGGAACAGCCAAGGAGCCATGGCTCGGTTGGTGGATGGCTGGTAGTGGATCTTAATAGGATGACCAACAGGATTCTATAGATTAATAAACCCTATGGTGAAAATTGGATCCACGGTTTCAGAGATTATAAACTTATAGTAAGGATTATGGGATCTGATCTTCAAGGTTTCATAGGGTTTGATAAGGTTTCACAGGGTCTTGAAGGGTTGAATAGGGTTTACATTTATAGGGTTGATGCTGATTGATGGTGGTTTACATTCAACAAGGTTGGTATGGTTGGTTGATGGTGATTGATATCTAGACAACTTAATTACGGTTGAATGATTGGTAATTGATGACATGATGATTACAGAATCGACGGTGGTTAATGGTGGTTGATGGTTGGTTGACGATTTGCCCTACTTCATCATGGTTCAACCAGGCTAATACTGGCTTTAGAGGTTGATTGCACGATTATACAATAAGGATTGTTGAAAATTATTACTGGCGCTCAACAATGGCTATCGATGGTTATTGATTGCAAACGTTCATGACTCATTACCAATGAGAGTGGATAAGCGCTTTGGCCATTGATTATTGATTGTGATGTAGTTTATAGTGAATAACAATAATAATATCATGTGATGAACTGTAGTTACTGATGGGGATGTGCATCTATGTGTATATGTGTAGATGTCTGCAGATATGTGTATGCAGCAACAAGTGAATATGATATGGATGTCTGTGACTGTATGCACCTATGTATCCTTACATGATAACATTGATCAGTTGATTGAAATGGCCTTCGGGAGGGTACACTATCCTCCCTGCCCCTCAGGTGATTGGTTAAAGTTTACAGCTAACCACTAGGAGTCATTCCCCAAGTTCAATACCATGTAAGTAAGTAATCATATCCTCAAGTCTGACAATGGATCAAAACCTGGTACCTCCACCGAGACATGAAAGTTTCAGCAGCTATGTAGATACACAGGGTCGCCAATCAATGGTGCACGCCCCAGAGATCGCGTCTGCTTCCATATTCATAGTCTCTGTCAACTTGGATGGTGAGGAAGCACCATTTCTGAACATGAGCACAACTAGGATTTGGAGGTACCCCACTTGAAGCAAGCCCCCCAATTGGCACCGTCCGTGCACCAAGCCTCCACAACCCGTCTCAGTCTCGCCCGTGTCCGCTTTCTCCACATCTTTGGTTGTATCATCCCGGGAAGGGAACCGCTCGCTGGTGTCAACCATGTGCATTGAGCACCGCTGAGCAGTATGCAGTGGCGTCGCGTTCCGCTGATCCAAACAGCTAACGGCAGCGGACGGAGCGAAGAGTTTCCAGTCATTGGAAGATAGGCAAAAAATCAATGAGGTATACATTGGAACCCAAATTAGTGGATAGTTATACAACATACAAGCCTCTAATCATCAAGATTAATCAAAATAGTAACAACAATAATGACAATATACCCCAAATACTGGTTGTCATTTACAGCAGTATACAGAAAAACACTGAAAAACACCCAGCGATGGTTTGGGGTACTCCATATATTGAGTATCCTCCCGGTTCATCCCAGCTGCTCTTTGATGAAGTTCAACACTCTTCTTGCTGGCGCGAGAAAGTTCTTCTCATGTGATCATCGACATTGAAGCAGCTAGATCTTGGGTTCGACCAACTTGACATCCATATCTTACTGTTGATCGATGATGTTCTGCGAAGGGATTGATCAGCTTGGAACAAACCTTATCTGTTGTCCATTTGGTCTCTGCCCGCTAGTGCGAGAAAAGGATAGCAGTGCGGTTGACAGAGTGCCGTGATGTACCACAGAGTATCCCCCGAAGCATCCTGAAACTGCTTCATCAACATGTAGATCTGCCCATGGTTTACCCTTGGCCCATAGCAAATCACAATGGCCTTGGTCAAGCCACTACCGAGTAGCTATCCATGTTGGGATGTCCCCGTTTATGCATATGCGCAGTGGCAAAGGATGAGAGATGCCACCATCAACACCCCTGGCCCCTATCGCCATGGCTTGGCAACACCAAGGGGCTCAGGTTTCCGTTCAACTTGCCGAAGGCGATCAAGGACCCGGTCAAGGTAATGCCACCGATGAAGTCGCCCAGGATGCAGCTGGTGTTCTCCATGGTGGGCTGAGCGCGTTGAGCGCATCGTTGAGAGAGACCATGGCGGCCCCCATGGCTTCATGGATGGAGTTCATCCTGGCTGAGAATTTTCCCAGCCTTGCAATGCTAACGACAAATATGAATAGATAAACAATCACTGGAACATAGGGAAGACAAAAGCTGATATACTGATATACTTGAAGAATCACTGGAACATAGGGAGGACAAAAGCTGATATACTTATAGAATCACTGGGACAACAACAAAAACAACAAAAACAACAAAAACAACAAAAACAACAAAAACAACAAAAACGGCAAAGAAAGAAAGCTGCCCCTCTGCTGCTGGACTGCTCTGTCTCAAAAAGGGAAGTGGTCAGCAAAAGAGCAGCTGTAGATGGATTGAAAAAGGGGAATCCCATTCAGGTAAGAAAAGGGAAATTGGATCGGGTCTGATTCATCATGGTTCATCATGCTGACGGTTCATCAGTTCATCATGCTGATTATGCCCAACCATCGCAAATGCTCCTGAACGGAGAACCTTGCTTACCATTAAGCATCATTGATCTTCACGACTGCGTATTAATCAATAGATTGCTAGTTGTGAACCATCCAACAATCTTATCAAAACACAAACCTTCCTCCTGGCAGGTGAACCTCCCCCTACAAGCTGGCCCACTGATGCATCTAAGCAGCGGTCTGGTCATAAGCAGATAAGTCTTGAATACTGGTAGGGAATTTTCTCAACCCCCACTATTAGCTATTTATCCCCCATATGTTCTTATCCCCGGGTTAGTAGTATCCCTATTACTAACAATTATCTCCCATGGATAACCATACTGCTCGATGCTGGGGAACTCCCAATGACAATCGTCATAACGCTGCGCAATAGGGGGAGGCTCGGCCCTAAAATGTCAGTGGATTCCCTACGATCAACCACTAGTTCTGGGGGTGTCAAGTATTAGCCAAGACTGATCACTAATATCAACTAATATCCATGACTGACCTGATCACTATCAGATACTAGTTGATATTAGCCCTGACTAGGGTGACTAAGAGTAGTCAATATCACGAATGTCCATTATTATCTACTCTTGATCTCCTCATTGACTTTAATTCACCACTGGCAATCATCATGGGCTATAAAGCACCACGACATGTCTCTCCATGATGATCCTAAATCATCCACTACGATGCGCTATGTGAACCTTCATTGCTGAGCACAACCCTCATCCCTCAACCCTCAACCATCCCTGACGCCAGCCGTGGAGCTCCAGGAATTGGGTCTCGGCAACGGGAACCGCAAGTGAGTGGTAGTAGGGTTCCACTTATGGGGATGGTGGCTCTCAGAATGGGGCGTACCCCACAATGGTTGGGTCATGACTGTAAATGGTTAATATTGGATGATTCGGGGGGTCCCCCTATTTTGAGAAACACCCAAATGGTGACCAATCCTGGAATGAGCAGTAGTCACCAGTTGTTGGTTTAGACATTCAAGTGTACAACAACTGGTTATAGCAATTCAACTACAGCTGCAGTTGTTGGTTCGGCCATTCAACTATAGCTGTGCTGGAACTTGATTATGCTTATGACCAGCACTGGTTGCACTCCTGGAAACCAGTAGCAAACTGACCCTCCCAAATGGGAGCTGACTAGTTTCCCCACGCAAGGGATACCTTTCTTGTAGGAACCATATTTGTTTCCGGGAGGGAAATCAACGACCAAGAAGCAACAGTGATTGCAATGACCAATAACCATCAATCAAGGTGCCGATATTTGTGACCAAGTAAGTATCATCATCTATATTCAACCATTAAACGGGTATCATGACCAATAGTGTAAACATGTGTAAACCATGTACATGGTTGCAATTGCCAGTAGCAATGATCTATAAAAATGATAACCAACAACAATGTCACGGGCATCAGAGCTAACAATGGGTATCATGACCAATAACAAAAGGCGACAAAATACAATAGGTATAATGACCAACTGTCGATACGACTCATCGCGTGAGGTAAGTTGGTTTGTAGCCAGGATAATTATCATTGGTGAGGGCAACGGTGGCTAGTTGAGGGGGCTTCACAACCAATGACCCAAAGCAATCAAATGGCATCACAAAACTAAGTTTAATTTGTATTCTACATATTGCTTCACAAATGTTCATAACCAATGCTAACCAATCGTAACCCAGGTAACAGGAATATTGGGGACCGCTATCTCCACATCTAGAGATATGACCCCCGGGTTGGGGATTTGGCTAACCCGCTTGCGTTATCACCAGGCAACCGACTCATGGCTAGCCTGCAGAAACCCAATGGGAGAGCTGCTGATTGGAGTCTTGTGGCAAAGTCGTTAGTGGATACCCCATTTTTAATGGCTTTGTAGGGGATTCTATTGGAAAAATAGTAGGGGACACTCACCAACAAGCGACACGTTTCATTGGCAGCGACAGAGATTGGCAGCGTGAGTTCTTGTTCGTGCTGTGGCGTATGGGTGGATCATGCTCTTTCAACCATGGGTGGAGCATCATCAAAAGTTATCAACCGTTGCGGTTGTCCTTTTCGACCATTGTAATTCTGACCGTTTCCAACCATCAACCACGATCATCATTTGATATCAACCATCGTTAATCATTACAAACCATTAACAAACATTAATGCTACTATCAAACAAAATATCATCACCCTTCCAACTAATCCCTCAGTACCACAAGTTTCAGCCCGCTAGCCCTTCATCATGAGCCACAACTGGCCCCACAGCGATCAGCGATCAGCCACCGTTGCGGCGCACCCCGGGGCTGGCAACAAACGCCACGGAACTGTGCACGAAGGAGCCGATGGAAGTGCAGGTGGCGGCCAGACCCACCAGGGAGTGGAAGGCAGCGACCTGGGGGACGACCGTGAGCTGAGCTGGTGATGGCAGGGTCGATTCATCACAAGCTGTCACGGACAGTGGTGGCTCATGGATGGTCATGGTCAGCTGGTATGGCTGGGTGAGCTGGTGAGCTTGATGGTCTGCTAGATGGTTGGTTTTGAATGATTGATTTGTGGTGAGGAATGGTTGATGGTTGGTGATAATCAGCCGATTAATGACGAATAGATGGTTGATGGATGGCTAATGACCATGGTCAATGAGGGTTGATGGCTGATGGTTGAGGATGGACTTATACTCGTGGAAGAAACAAACCAACCAACCAACCAACCAACCAACCAATAAACAAACAAACAAACAAACAAACAAACAAACAAACAAACAAACAAACAAACCAAGCAAGCAAGCAAGCAGGCAAGCAAGCAAGCAAGCAAGCAAGCAAGCGAATCGACGAAGCGAATCCATTCAACCAACCACTCAACCACTCAAGCAACCCAGCAAACACCTGCGCCCATCGCGCCAAGAGACGGTCTGTGGCAAAGCGATGGGGCTCACCTTCAGACCCATCACAACACCTGCGGAACCAAAACTGGGAACCACAAGGTGGGGCCCCCAGCAGTTAGATTCGTCGGGTTCACCCCCTACAGTGGTGAGGTTATAAGCAAACCCTGTAGATTGGGTGGTTATCTGGTAGTTGACCCCGCCTTGCAGGTAACAAAAACCTGTTTGGGATTTGACAACACTTGGGGTCCCAAATCATTTCAGCAACGCCGTTGAAGCAAGGCCGCTGGCCACACGACTCATCTCGCAGTGGAATGACAGCTAGCTACACGCATGTAACCAAAAGAATGTATGCATGTTTGCATTTGCATATACTTATATATGGACAAATAAATATCTATATATATAATATTGTTTATTCATTGATCTAAATCAATCTATGCTTATGAAGCTATGGATACATGTAGACATGGATATGGATATGGGTCAAATCTATGAATCCCCAATATGGATACATATAATATTCTTAGTACGCATAAAACTAGGGCACAGCAGCTGGTGTTGGTCCAACCACTGACCACGTGAGCTGGCCGCCTCCTCCGCCACCGATGACCAGCAGGATGGCTGCAAAGATCAGGTTGCCCTGGTTGCGGTAGTGCCAACGTGCCATCACGTATGGTTTATTGATGGTCAATGAATGGTTCAATAATGATTCATCAATGGTTGATTACTGGTTGATTATTGGGTCGTGAATGGATAATTGCTGGTTCACTAATGGTCGATTGATGGTTGACTGCTGGTTGATTAATGCTTCATCAATAGTCGATTGCTGGTTGATTCATGGTCAATGAATGCTTGATTTGCGGCAAAAAACTTACTTGCTAGCAGTCTTAGTGATTAATGATGTGGTAGGATCAAGCATATATTCATGCTAGTCACAGTTGATTAGTGGGTAAGAATGGTTTTTGATGGATATTGGCCGTGGCTTTCAGATCGCCACTCTTCACAATGCTGTCGGGATGAACACTTTTTACCATCTCCAGGATAATTTCAATCTGGAATGGTTGAAATTGTGCACCCGGAGATACCATCATTGGCCATCAACCCACCAAGAATTGACCATTATCTAACCATTCTGAGTCAAGAACAGTCATTGGTCATTACGAACTACTGTCAACCAATATTAAACGCAAAATAATCACTGTATAACTATCAGTGATGAATGCAGTAGAGCCCTTGCTGCTACAGGAGAAAAAGATAACCTCACTGATGAAACGATGCTTGGCTCCTGGGTATAGCCATGAGACCATGGCTGCGGCTCATGGAATTTCCCGACTCATTGCCCAAAGTGTGGCTGTCCACATCCCCGAGCAACAGCTACACCACCAGATAGGACGTGATGATGCTCCCATGGTTCCCTAGGTGGGTGCTTACTACTATAAATGATTTCTATTGGATGATTTGGGGGACCCCTATTTTGAGAAACCACTACGTAGTTGTAAGCTGTCTTGGTTGCCTCCAAATTCGACCTTGCAATTCAGTCCTTCTGTTCACCGTGACTGTTTAGTTCATGATCAACGGCTATGTTTCTTCATCATGTGCCTAAACAAAATTTGACTTGAGCCTCTCGTTTGGAATTCATCATACTATGATCAAACATTATAAACATGGTTATCTACCATTTCGTTGAAACACTGCTGGTCGCTTCAAATCGCTCCCCTTTTAAAGGGATATACGTATACCCTCCCCGAAAAAAAAAGGAATATACCCCTGGCTCCTGGCCTCCCTCCCAACCACCAGCCAGCTATCAACCATCATTAACCACCGTTGCTTCGTGATGGTTGGTAGCCATGGCCCAACGTTCGTCGCGCCCCTGCCTCCGACAAGTCCACCATGGTGGCTGCCATAGCCCCAAAGACTCCAACCATACCTGGAACGAGGTCTCAGATGAGTCCAATTCGGTCTCGGAATCCGACATAGCAATGGTCTACCCATGGAATTGTATTATTAAAATATGTAACATATAATATTGTCATTAGTATAAGTCAATTAAGTATTCGACAAAGTAATCTTTTAACAAAAAGATTGTGTGCGTTTCCTTTCAAAATCATGTTCCCAAAAAAGTGATGATTTTCTCGAAGAATTGTGACTTGTGACCTCCAGCTTCGTTTCATCCAACATGTTTTGCAGATGGTTTGCAAATGGTTTGCCCATTGGCAATGTCCATTTTCCAGCCAGCGATGACCAAAAGGTATCTCCAAGGCACCGAACTTGCACCCGGCGTTGGCCGTGGACATCGTGGCCAAGCCGCCGATGGCCGCCACGCACAGCAGAGCGCTCACGGTGCTCACGGCCTTCCCACGGCGTTGCGCAGTGAGGGGTCGTTGCGAGTGGTTGGGGAGTGGTTCATTAGTGGTGGTGAGTAGTGGTTGATGGCCAATTTTCGTGGTTCATAATCGTGGTCCACTGATGGTGAAGATGATAATAGTAATGATTGATTGATGGTCAATGAGTCAATGAGTGGTTCATTGGTGGTGAACTGATGGTGTTATGATGGTAATTGGTATGAGTTTTGATAGTCATAAGTTAATAATGAGTGGTTGACTGGTGGTTGGTTGCTGGTGAATTAAGAATGGTTCACTGTTACTGATGATGGGAGTTGAACCATTGGAAGAACAAATAATATAATGGTAGTTATTTGATACTTAATATCCAGAATCAGCCATGATCAATGTTCAATACGATACTCTACTGTAAGAGTAAATCAATGGTCAATTGACGGTATTATGGTTGAAGATGGTTAACAATGATATTATTATGGTTCAGGATAGTCAATAATGATCAATAATGGTTGTTAAGTCGTGGCCAAGACAGCCAAGAAAAATCATCAGGAATCATGATTGTGGTTCCTGATGAATGACGGTTTTGTGAATTGATATTGATGGTTCATACCTTTGGCAACGGTATTGCTATCCATTGATTGATACACTTTCATTGGCAATGATCCATACCCTCACAAAAGGTATCCTATCAATTGCAATCCTTTAAATGATTCCTGGTTGGTTCTGATTGGTTGTTTAGCATGACGCTACCCAGCACCAATTAATCACCATGATCATCTTCTCGTAATCAGCTAAGCCAGATGGTTCCGGAATGGTGATTGCTGATCACTCTGGTGTCTCCTTATCACCATTGTTCCTTAAGATCATTTTGTGGCTTCATTGGCATCATGTTCCTGATGATCATTGATTCGCTTATGGCTTGGCATCATACCGCTTCGTCACCATCATGATAAGCATGTAATATGATGGACCAAGAAATGGATATAAGCCTGTGTCATTGGTCATACTCCCGGTTCGAAGCCTCCTGGTGGCTCACCGCTCCCCATTCCAAGAGGTATACAGATAGCTCCGACTCGCTCCCAACCACAAGGCAGCATGACAAGCCTGGGTCAGAAATGATTAGCAGAGCTTCGTCATCATAGGAACATCAACCAACACGCCTGGCTCAGTCCTTCAGCTGACCTCAGCCTGCGCCAGCCCATGCGCAATGCCCTCGCCTTCAAGAGCTCAGGTCGCGTCAACGACACGAAGAGGAAGACCAGGCCCGGGAACAGCATCATTCCTGGCGCGGAGCGGCAGGTGGACACGGGGAGCATCATGGCAGATGGTGGATCCATGACTCTGAAGCGCCCCGAGTTTCACCAGGTGATTTTGACCATATTCAGGTGGCTATGGGTCAATATTAATCAACCAATAATCGAAGGAAGTTTAGAAGTCTAACTTCCGACAATATGGACAACTCAGCTAAGGTAGATCGCCTATGGAGATGTGAGAAAGAAGAGATGTGAGAAAGATGAGAGTGCGAGCGCGCCAAAATGTTAGGAAAGTCGCGAAATGCTGTGTTTTGCAAGGTTTTGTGCATCATGAGGGTCCAGAAGGGTACCTCGCTAAAGCG
>VSDK01019085.1:36415-38423 GCA_009767595.1 Symbiodinium kawagutii | reverse complement strand
CTACGCCTACGACTACGACTATGACTACGACTACGACTATGACTAGGACTACTACGCGACTACTACGACTTCGACTACTACGACTACGACTACGACTACGACTACGACTACGACTACGACGACTACGACTACGACTACGACTACGACTATGACTACGACTATGACTACGACTACGACGACTACTACGACTACGACTACTACGACTACGACTACTACGACTACGATTTCGACTACTACGACTACGACTACTACTACTACTATTACTACTACTACTACTACTACTACTACTACTACTACTACTACTGACGACGACGACGACGACGACGACGACGACGACGACGACGAGGACGAGGACGAGGACGACGAAACTACTTCCACCACCACCACTACCACCACCACTACCACGACCATTCGGCAGCTTTAGATATGTACACATATGTTTATATGCATCTAGAAAAAGTAACTATACACATTTGTGTATAGATCTTAATGTTTACAAACATATTGACAACGCCCTGCTAGCACGTAGCCCCAACCGTGGTCCACATGGCTCCGCCAAGAGGCGCGATAGTGATACGGGGCACGGCTGTGACATCCACCAGCATCACGCCGGCGCTCTTGGCCTTCTCGCAAATGGCCTGGTGCACAACGGGCTTCGACGTTCGAAGCTTCGCCAATAGCCCTACACATGCTTGTGCACAGATATATCTTTACATGTATATGTATTCTATGCTGATTTGTAAATACATACTTAAAGCAACAAATGTTCATATCTAAAGAAATATATATATATATATATACTTATTCATTTAAATTTGCAAATGAAAACAGGTACAGTATACACAATTTGTGTATGCATGTACATACAGTGCGTGTGCAGACGTGTATCCTGTGTTCATTCAAGTGTGTACATTGACATAATGTGGCTTTTGTTATCTATTCACTGTTCCTCCTTTGGTATCCTTTTGGTACCTATCTCTTAACCCAACACTCCCTACTTCATGGCTCAAGCCATTGGGCTCAACAACAATTGTGCACCTACCATCATGGAGCCGTGTCAAAACTCTCCTATGTTCGCCAATGTTGGCCAAGAATCACCAAACTAAAACTCGCAGTTATCACAAGCTATGATTGTTTTACACCTACCATGCAGTGGTTGTCTCTTCCTTGTTGCGGCAGTTTCTTAAAATGCGGGTACCCCCAAGTCATCTAATATCAACCATTGGTAGTAGTAAAACCACCATTTTTGGGGGTTCCCTATGGCTTGAGAAACCACCATTTAGTAGTTGTTTAACCGTTTTCTGTGATTCTCCCCCATGAATCCCTCTTATTAACCATCATAATCCCTATTATCAATGGTCATGATTCATAACCCTCATGAAACCTTATAAAATCCCATAAAAACCCTGGAAATCCCTGTAAAATCGACCAACCAATCAACCAACCAACCAACCAGCCAGCCAACCAACCAACCAACCAACCCACAAACCAACCGGCCGGCACCGCCCGGCGCGCACCTTGCCCTTGTCAAGGAGCCGACCCACCCAAGAGATCACGATCTGCGCGCGCGTCCGGCGGCCAAGGATGCTGGGCCAATGGTGCGCCAATTGATGGCTAATAGTGGCTGACAATGATGGTTTTAGAATGGGTGATAATAATTGTTCATGGCGGTTAACCATAGGCCATATTTGCTAATAGTGGTTAATAATAATGGCTGATAATGATGGCTGAAAATGATGGCTAATAGTGGCTAATAGTGGCTTATATAATGGTTTTAGAATCAATGGTTGTTAACAATGATGGTTAATAATGGCTGATAATGATGGCTGATAATGATGGCTGATGATGGCTGATAATCATTGTTCATGGTGGTTAGCCATAGGCCATATTTGTTAATAGTGGTCAGTAATAATGGTGGCTAATAGTTTGGCTCCTGGGGCGAAAAAGGCGCTGAATGCTGGCGCTGAAATGTGATAAATCACAATGATGATTAATCATGACGAATGAC
>VSDK01019085.1:21415-31415 GCA_009767595.1 Symbiodinium kawagutii | reverse complement strand
TAAAGTACAAGGAATTCATGGCACATGGCAATGAAAGCTATGGCGCAACACGTTCTTCTGAAACAACTTGACCTACTTGGGTATTAGGCTAGGTGACCCTCATCAATCGTGGGTCCTAGGTCGGGATATCCTATTCCCGATTAAGGATTTCTAGTGGGGTATCCATGCAGGCTACAGAAAATATGCTGTGTTGGATGCTGAGATGACATTGCCATCAATCAGAAATCATGAGCTAAGACCACCCATGATTCACTGCTTCTGTAGCCCACATTTGACCCAAAGATAAGTATGGGTTCGGTCATGACTACGAAGAGGAGCGGCTATGAATTGACCTGGAACCACCGGCTAGGAAGGGTCGTGGTTGAATGTTGAGGTGGATTCGTATTGTTTAGTGATGATCAATTATGTGTAATGATGTCTCATGTTCAATGGTTGATGTTTGTTTGCACCAATGTGAGGGATCTGATCGATTGTCCAGTCCGAAGGATAGCGTGATTGTGACACCACAAGCCAGCAGCTACCCAACACAAGCACTGGTGGGACTGATTTGGGAGTTTCTTAAAATAGGGAACCCCATAGCTATCGATGGTTGATCACTATAAATGATTTATAATGGATGATTTGGGGGTACCCATATCTTAAGAAACCACCATTTGTTGGTGATCATGGGGTATTGTTATTCTGAGTGGTCATAGTACTCATCGGTATCATTGATGCGTTACGTCTTTGTTGCTCCATGCACCATCCTTACCAACATCTCGCAATCTTCCCCATGAAAAATTGAAGCTTCATTTGGAAAATGGATAACCACCACAAAGTCACCTTTTTCAGTCCTGTTAATACACCGTCGTGAATCAAATATGCACCATCATTTGACAAGAAAAACTTCTGTTCGAAGAATAGCCACCACAAAGATCACTCCTGGTGGCTCCTGGCACTGCTCTCCCACCGTACAGCCGCTCCCTCCCAACAGCCGCATCACGAACGCAGCTGTGACACGCCATAGCCATCCTTGATCAGCTGCTCTGCCACTTCCGGGGCCATACTCACACGCTGGTCGCCTGGCGATGCACGACGCCGGCAACGAGTTATATAATGAAGCATCAAGATGCAATCAATCAGGAATCTAGTGATGGTCACTAGTGGTCACTAATGACCACTAATGGTCACTACTGGTTCTGACAGTCTTAAGGAATTAATGATCGCTAGTCACTAGTTAATAACTAATGGAATTAACAAGTGATTAAATGTTTCTTAAGGAATTAAAAGTATAATCAATCCAACATTAATGCTTACTCAGCGTTTATTAGAAGTAACCATTCACTAAGCATTCAGAAATCAACAGTAGCCAAATAATCAACTGCTATTTACTAATGGTTACACAATAATCATTGAAAACAGCCATCCATGAGGGAAGGTGATGGGACTAGTTGATCAGGTGGATGGAAGTCACAAGCCCTTGAGGATGCGCAAACCAGCCATGCTGCATCGACGGATGGAAGCCACTGTCAACTCCCACCCGCATCATCATCACCCTCAAAACTACCACGAGAAGGACAGATCCATGCCTGGTAAAACACCATTATATCAATTATATCTGACGTTTGAAATCAACAAGTGTTTCCAGTAAGATTTAGGCATGGTTTCACTAGCTAGATCAAAGATCAATAATCATACATAGTATGTTTAATTGCTTAAAACTCCACTATCAATCCACACTAAAAAATCATACTCATTTCTGTCCACCATTTACCCTTGTTGTTGGATTTAAGACTTCCCCACCACATCACGAACCAAAGAGCAAGCATCAGTATGCGTCAGTAATCGTGGTTATGAACCACAGTTAAGCATTCTCAATCGGTCATCATGGTGGCCATCGACCACCATGCACCATTCTCCACCATCATTCACCAATATTAACAGTGGCTCAATCGTCGCTACAGGTTATTAACCATTGGTCGTTATCCACTATCAATCATTGATGGATGACCATCATTTCACCAGAATCTAAACCTTTCATAAACCATTACCATCCATCACTATTCACCATCATTAACCACCATCATCCACCAGCATTCATTAGCCATCATTCACCAGCCATCATTTTACCGCCGTCTTAATCACCATCGCCATCACAACCATCGCCATCATTTTCACCACCACCAGCACCACCACCACCACCACCACCATCATCATCATCGTCATCGTCGTCATCGTCGTCGTCGTCGTCACCGTCATCATCATTCAAATCATCATTATCAGCGTCATCATCATCAATAGTCATTCAATTGTATCTGACCTACTATTGTTTGGTGATTAATCCTCGTAGTTCACCATTCATCGACCACTAATCACCATCGGCATTCAAATCATTCACCATTACTATCCATTCCTGTTTGTTGTTGACCACTAGTATCCCCATGGCAATCTTGATGCTTAATTGCTTGACCCAATAATGGCGATCATCATCATCATCATCATCATCATCATCATCATCATCATCATCATCATCAATATTTGTATTGTTGGTTGTTATCCCACACAATTAACCATTAAAAAAACAACAAAACAAAAAATGAATCTTAAAAAAACACTCAAAAGCACCATTCAGTTCGGTTGTTTTACATTCAAACACCATAAAATCCACCATGGATCATTCAAATGAACCACAAAATTAACCATTAAACTAGCTTGTTTACATTGAAAAACCATAAAATCAACCGTTCGTTGATCCTTCATCCCCCACGTCCCGTCGCCGGCCCCGGGAAACCCTGCCTTTGGAGGTGCGGCTGTCGGGGCTGAAGCCCTCGTGGAGAATGCCCAGCTCCAAGGCTACCGCTGCGCCCGCGGAGGCAGGAGGCAACCTACGACGACGCAGCACTTGACAGCCAGTAGCGATTAGTGGATTTCATAGGGATATCATTGGATTATACCTTGGATATATATATATATATATATATGGATATATCAACTGGGTAATAGGATCTCATATAACTAGTGACCATAACCCCAAGGGTTATATATCAAGATAAGTAACTTGACAACCTAGTAACAAACAATCAGATATTGTATGGATATATCACCTTAATACCAGTAACCAGCAATCAATGGATTTGATACAAATATTATATGATGTATCAAACATAGGGGATATTCATAAATAACAGGTATAATACAGGGATAATACCAGCAATCCTGGTATAATAATCAAGTAGATACTTCTAATAGGAATCAATTCTTTAATTAATTATAATATTACAACCAGTAACTAATAGGAAACCAGCAACTGATAGGATTTAATAGGAACATTATGTGGATATAATATGGAATATATCAACCACATGGGATATATCAACGAAATAATGGTGATATACTATGGATATCATATTGATATGTCAACCACAAGGTTGATTAATGTGGGTTGATGATAGTTAATGTTGGATATATCAACCATAAGGGATATAATAGGGATATAAAATGGGATATACCAACCATAAGGAAGATATCAACGAAATAATAGGGGTATAATATGAGGTTGGTTAATGTTGGTCGATGATGGTTGATGATGGTTGACGATGGTTAATTAATGTGGATTCTTGATGGTTAATGATGGTGAATAGTGGTGGTTTATGATGGGTGATGAATGGTTGGTTTGGTTTATGAGGGTTGATCAATGGGTGATCAATGATGGCTAGTGAGTGTTGATTCTTTCAATTCAGTGATGGTTGATAGATGCTTGATTAGTAGCCAATAGATCTTTGATTAAGACTGAAGAATGGTTAGGAATGATGGTTGACTGGTTGATTGCTGTAGTTGGTTTATGGTTGATTGATGGATACGTGATGGTGAATTGATGGTCGATTCATGGAGCTCAAAGGCAAGTCTCTAAGGGAATGCAGAGGCAACAAGTGGTCAACTAGTTATACTTATAGTTATAGTTAACTAACCTTTAATGGTCAATTGATGTTCTTGATGGTGAATGGATAGTCCATACCCAGCTTATAAATGGTTAAGAATGATTCACACTGACACGTAAAGATGGTTTGAAATGATTGATCGGGATTGATCGTGTTTTCAATTGATGGTCAAAACCACGTTTTTTGCCCTACAAGGTTGCTGACAGCCCCTGTAACCATGGTTAGTTACCAGTTTTTAAGTGCTGCTGCACATCCAAGTACTAGCCAACAATTTTTACGAATGGCTCCAAAAAGGTATTTTCATGGTTATAATAAGGACTGATAAACGATTCTTGATGATTAATGATCCATTGTTGGCCATGAAATGGTCACTAGTCACTGCGATAGTGCGTGCTGAATATTCAATGGCTTCTTATGGTGAACGGAGGCTCATGTGAACAGCCACAACTATGGTTGATACATTGACAATGGTTAACAACTATGGCTGAAGATAGATGAAGTTGAGAGCTAGAGCAGCTATAGTTCATATGTCAGAATAATTGCATAATCACGGTGGTAAGAGAACCAGGGTGCCGGCCAGAAGGCAGGGAAAACAGTCCGGCAAATGCAAGTTTGATATCTTTCTGGTGAACAACTATCGCCTGAAAATGCGGCATGGGACCAAGAGCTTCCAGCCAAGCAGTAGCGGAATCTCTTAGCAAACTAAATATGTCTGTGGCTTTGAGATTTTCACTAAAAGGCTCCATTCCCACTTGGCTCAGTGAAAACTCTGAGCATAACCAATTTGGGACCTTGATAGGGTCCTGAACCAAGTCACCTCTGGTTGATGGTAGCAATCCTTGGTTCTACTTGTTTTGGGAAAGCCATATCTTCCTATGTTGCCGCAGTCATTCCTGAATCTGCAAGCCATCAAAGTGGTCAAATCTCTTTGAGTTCTTGATGGCATCCCCCTTTGCTGGCCATATCCAATCAATAAAAACTATTATCACCCAACCATTGACCATAGATATATTATATTAATATTGAGACAAACATGCGAGTCTTGCACAAAATGTGGTGGATTGAATCACCACTCGGCTACCAAAAGCAAAACCATACCATTTCAAGTCCCTTACGATAATTACTTTGTCAAAGCATCCTGGACAGCCACATCCCTGTTCTTGGAGATACAGATTTTTTGCTGGTTGCTTACTAGTGATACCACGACATGTATCCATGTGTGCTATATGGGTGTTTCTTAGTTCATAGGTGTACCCCCAGTTGTCATCCTTTGCCGTAATCCATATGATAGGGGGTACCCCCATAGACTACTATAGGGGTACCCCCTAGTTTTTCCAAAGTTATTCATAGGGGTACCCCAATCATTGATAGTAACTGATAGTAGTCAACCATCCATAACTTTGGCTTCCCTGCTTCAGAAACCATCTGCCAGGCGACGTATCATTCTGCAACAGCGGCTTTTGCATTGCCATGGCCTCGCCAGAGATCCCCAAGCAGGACCCCCATGGGCTCCTGGGAAGCCTGCTGACATGCCCACCGAAAGCTACAGTGGAAGCGTTGACTTCAGCCCCCTTCCAACGCTATCACTGCAGGAAACTTGGGCCGTGTTGAGACATAGTGCGACTGTTGTGACATATTATCCAACAAAATGAAGCTTGAGACATAGTGCCACTGTTGTGTCGAGCCGTTAGAAAAATCCGTCAGACTCTCACTTCACATCTGCCGACACGTCCCATCCGGATCAATCCCTCCTGAGTAGTGGCACAATCCTGAGCGCGGCAGTGTGTGAACAGAGGTTTGTGTTGGTGTCGATGGTGTTGATGTTGTCATGGTGTCATGGTGTAGGCCCATGTTCAGCAGTGAATTCCCCCGCACGTACAGTCAATCATGGAAGTCGGGGTGTCCATCATTGTGTACTGGCTATGTCTAGTGGATGCTCAAATTCCAAGGACATTGGAAAGATTCATGGCCCCAGGAAAATGATAAGGCCAACCAAACCAACCGCTCCTTACAGGATACGCTCTTGTAGGAACCCCCTCCCTGAGCATGCTATCCCTACCTGTTTGTTATGTGACTATGTTTACAAGACACAAGAACGCAAAATCACGGAAGCACGCTTATTCACTATCAAAATGAGTGGTGATCCTCCTAAATGTCGGGAATTGCATTTCTGACTTTGGAACTCTACAAATCAATCTTGTTGGTGTGGGGGTACCATCATCGATGTGATACCAAGGCTTCAGGGGCTCTTGCATCAACCGTTGTCAAGCGCAATCAATAAACCGATCAACAAAGAAATCAGTCAGCTAGCCAACCAAGCAACCAGACAACCCAGCAACCACTCACCCAGCCAGACTGAGAACCATCTGCTCCACTCCCTGACCTTCAGTTCATGCCAAGATTCAGCCCTTGAGCTCCGTCAACCGTGTTGCGTGGTCAAAATGCTGAGCCCAAGCAGCGCAGTTGTGCAGCCAATGCATATCAGGATGCCGGTCTTTAGGAATGCCTAAACCGCACAAGTTAGGATGGCCAGCGCCACAAGCAAGTCCTAGCTGCATGGGTATAGCAATCCGGTATCCCCGGGTGATCATGAACTCCAAGCCACATGGCAAGGCCCCGCAATAACCAATCGGCCTTTCTACGACTGTGAAAAATTGATGGTTTCGACGATAGAAATTCGGTAAGCCACGCTGGACCTGAGGCTGCTCAAGAAGGCGTAGCCAGGTAGCAACTTCAACTGGGGTGATAAACAGGACAAACAGATCCCAGCAATAACCTGACAATCTTTAACTTGGGTGGTTTGTGACTTGAATTGCCAATATAGCATTCTTGAAGAAATCGATGTTCATCTCCTTATATAATTTGCTTGACCCCACTGTCACCGCGTTGCGCAGCGGCTGGTTTTTTTTCTGCAGGCACGCGGCTCCGGCGTGGTCGGCAGCCTGCTGAAGAAATCCGCCAGAGGAATGGGACATGGTGGCAATTTGCTTGCAATTGACTCAATTGACTACTATCTATTCTGATATCTAACAAGATTCATGTTGATAACCAGTTCCATGCTTCGTAATCGTGGTTGATAATGGTCAACCATGATTGATGGCACGCATGGTGACTGGTTAAAATGTTTGTGTAGCTACCCATGGTTAAGTAATGATTGAGTAATTCGCAAACCATGGTGAACATGGCTTTGGGTACTTACTGCTCTTGACTCAAAGTAAATAGTGACTTTTTAGTGGTTGCAAGTAGCTTGGTTCCCATGATAGTTGCTAGTCTGCTAAGAGGTAAAATCACTGAAAGTGGCATCCGGCGCTTGAACGTTCAGCAGCGCAAATGATTTTCGCACGCAAATACCGTTGAGTCGCAACAAATGGCTTGACATCTCCAGCCTCCCATTAAAACTTCCAGGAGCCTTGAATTTATATAATGGATACCCAAAAGGGACCAAGTGCGGCTGCCTGGGCATCAGTCTTCCAACATTTCAGCCGTGAGCTCCGCAAGACTTGCATCGCCACTATGACAAACATCGAAGATGCAATCAGCAACGAACTCTTCATGTACCCCCAAGGCGTCGCGACATGCCAGCTCTGCAGAGTGATTCTCCTCAGGAGTGGAACAGAACGCAACGAACGACGAGCCACTGCCGCCGCCAGAAAGCCTTCGATCGTCCTGACACAGTTCGTTGGTGAAGATCATGAGTGATGTGTAATAATGGTTGACAGTGGTCTCAAATAGGTGTCTTTCAAAATAGGGAACCCTGATGGTTTATTAGTATAAGTAAAATTGGATGATTTGGGAGTCCCCTATTTTGAGAAACCACCAAATACTCAGATGGCACGTGACTCGGATGCACAAGCAACTGCAATAAAGAACCAACAAGAACCAGCCACAACTACGAACAATTGTTCAACAATGGCCCACCGCAACTAACAATAGCAACAAGGTCTACCCAAGACTAACCGACAGTAAGCAAAGTGAACAAGAACAAGAACAAGAACAATAACAGCAACTACAATAACAACAACATTCACAACAACAGCAACAGCAGCAGCAGCAGCAACAGCAACAGCAACAGCAAGCACAACCACAACCACAACCACAACCACAACCACAATCACAACAAAAACCAACCGCTAACCAACCACTAACCAACCACAACCACAACCACTAACCACCAATGACTAACCACCAATGACTAACCACCAATAACTGACCACTAACCAACCATTAACCAACGACTACCAGCCATTCACCAACCATCAACCAACCATGAACCAACCACAAGCCAACCCCGAGCAACAATTCTATGTGTCGGGCCCGGTTGCGCCTTCTTTTTCAGGTACCGAGCCGTTTCCAAACTTCCGCCCAAAGCATCCCAGGGCCTTGGTGGAAGCAAAACCAAGGCGATTTCGAGAAGAGACGCATTTTCTGTTCAAGCAAAAGAAAGTCCATCAAACTATGGTTGGTTAACTATGGTTGGTTAACTATGGTTGGTTAACTATGGTTGGTTGACTATGGTTGGTAATGGTGAATAATGAGTAACAATAACGGCTAAACAACCACTGGTTGGTGATTTTGACCATACTTAATAGTGGTTCGTAGTAATGATTAGTAATGATGATAATACTAATGATGCTAAAGTCATGATAATGGCAAAATATGATGGATGATAATAAATATATTGGGGGAATAATAGCTGAGAATGGATGAGAACAATGTGGTTTGTCATGGTTGGTAGTGGTAACATCAATGATAGCTGACAGCCATGGTGAATAATGGATTGATCAATAGTGCTTTAAGATGGCTCACACAGGTCAGTTGACAATTGATGATGTATAGCAATGGTGAATGGACGGAGAATCACCGTCAAAAAACTACAATAATAGGGACGTAAGTAACCCGCATAATCACGATGAGTGATGATTACTGATTGTCAACGGGAACTGATGATGGTTGATGGTGCTGTTGACCCATGATCATGATGGTGCATGATGCTTAGCGATCGTTACTTGCGATAAATGCTGGCTATTGCTTATTCTTGCGGATGTGATTCAAAAACCACACTGGACACCTTTTCTGGTCCCAAGGGTCCGTTGAGAATCACTGCAACTGACCATATGGGCCGTCTTGCGATGGGGACATCAAAATTGCCCAAAAATCTTGTCAGGAGGGCAAGACAAGTTCTGATGCTGTCATGACCACAAATTGCCACGACTACTGCCAGCCAATTATATACAGTATTTCATTGCTCTGAGTCATGCAATGACAATATAGTAGCATGACCATTTAAGGCTGTACATCACAACCATATTCTCCTGATGAACATCTCGCCAATGAAAAACTGATTGGGGAAGCTCACCTCCCCGTTTTTCCTTGGAGTGGGTCCCATCCCCTGGGGCCCTGTTCTCTTGTCCCAGTGTCTGCTTCGATTCAAACAAGTCTGACTCCGGCATCTGCAAGACTGACATCTTTGAAGGAACATCCTCAGTATGCCAGCTATACCACAGTGAAGTGATTCCGTCAACGGATCCTGGTTGCATCGCCAGTGATTCAACCCCCGCTGGGTAATGTATCGATTCCTAAGTAGTTCTCAGGGCTTCTGGGAGTTGAGATAAGGATGGGATTAGATTGCAACAAAGAACACAATCCAACTGTTGAGAGACTCCGACTCATCCAGGGGATGAAAGCAAATCGAGGTCAGAAAGTGCCGTCCACTGAGCTTTTCGCAGATGGGGCAAGTCCCATCAAAAGCTGGGCCGTCGTGAATGAAGTCAATCATATAACAAGTGGGAACCCTGAAGCCTTAAGCACGATGAACCATAATCTGTGGTAGTTATGGTTGATTAATCCATGGTAATCATGGTTTATGAACCATGTGAGCAACCATAAGCAGTTATATAAACTGGACTAACCATAATCAACCATAACACCATAATCAATTTTATTAACCGTGATGAATTTACTTGATGAACCGCGATGAAGCATCACTACTGGCTCATATTGTCGTCGGTCTCAAACCAATGCCTGTAATCACTTTCAACAATAAATAAACCATGATGAACCACCACGAAGCATGATTTCAACCA
>VSDK01019084.1:3286-13530 GCA_009767595.1 Symbiodinium kawagutii | reverse complement strand
TTCTAAGATGAAGTTGACATGTCAATCTTTCAACTGGGATTGCCCACTCATCTATCAATGTGGTAGCATTTATCTCCTCAAGGGTGGGAGTGGCGGGTGCGCTTGTGATTTGTGTATCACGTTCTCTTTTTCGGATGGAGTTGGGATGAGAGCCTTCAGAACTGATAAAGATTTCAGTGCTACAGCAAAGGGCCGTGCAGCTATGTCGGTGTCGGGGCTCAGATTCGACTGGTTTCAGATCTGTTTGGGATTCACGTATGGCATCTGCTTCAGCTGTTTTGCGTTTGTTGCTTGGATTCTCTTTCAGTGATGGAGCCAGACGACCTTGATGCAATCGAAGAGTTGATTGACAATGCACAGTCGCATGTAGCTAATTCTCAACCCAGTCAACCTGAACCTCTTGATTCTCCAGTGAGTCGCGAACAGTATGATCGGGCTTTGTTCTCTGCATCGATGCTCAATGCTCAGAGTGCTGATCTTAAGTTGCCTTGGGAACATGGAGTCTTTGGGGTTATTTGTGGGGATAAGCCATTGTCGTTGCATAGCGAACCTCTTGAGTTTTCCATTGCTCCTGTGAACATTGCTCCTGTCAGTGTGCCACCTGAGCAGAAGGAATTGCAACCTCGCGGAGTCAAGAGAGGCGTGGAACTTCCATTGCATGCTTCAGTTGTGCAGGCTTTGAGGGATGAAGATGCCTTGAAACAGCTTGACAGACTTTGGGGGATTGCTGTGACTAAGTGGTATGCTATCTTCGATCAGCTTGAATATCCTGGTTCTTTGGGAGCTGCAATCTACGCTTGTGGTGAAGATGAGAATGCAGCTTGTACTATCATCCGTGATGCACTTGGAATCAAATCACCACGTACTGCTATCAAGAGAGCGTTGTCTTTCAGCAGATTCATTGCGTGGCTACAAGCGCAGAGTGAGGAGTTTGCAAACCTCTCCAGGAAACATGTATTGCAGTTTCTAACTCCGGATGGCCTGTATGACTTGCCGCCAACTTTGGGAACTTCACTTCTGGAATGCTTCAGGTTTGCTCATTATGTACTTGACATCGAATTGCCTGAGGATGTTTTGCAGGACAGGCAAGTGATCGGACGAGTGCAGCGCCTCAGAGTGACAGGCGACTACAAGCCAGCCCGCGACTTACTTGTCTGTGAAGTTGCAATGATGGAGCGTTCAATGGTGTTGTTGACAGATCCTTGGGACAAGTATTTATTGGGAGCATGCTTGTTCTGTTTGTATTCAAGATCTCGGTGGTCAGACATACAACACCTGCATAAACTATGGGTTGAACGTCATGAAGTCGAGGGAGGAGTCTTCGGCTTCGTGGAGGGCAGGACTAAGTATCACAAGACTGGCACTTCGATGGAACGCAAGTTGAGGTATATGCCATTGGTCCGCCCGATTCAAGGTGTGACAGATTTGGACTGGACTACGTTGTGGTTCAAGGCAATGCTGGACATTGGATTCGACCGTGAGCTGGAACCTCTTGGCGCTCTTTGCAGAGCTCCCTTGCAGGATGGCACTATAAGTAAGAGGTCCCTCACATCCGATGAAGCAACCAAGTATCTCAACAAATTGCTGAACGCTGATGAGAGCAATAAAGTTTCTTCGCACAGCCTCAAGCATACAACTTTGTCGTGGTGTGCAAAGTATGGTATCAAGGATGACTGTCGTACATTGCTGGGGCACCATGAACTGCCTTCGAAGAGCTGTGCTGTGTACAGCAGGGATGTGCTTACTCGGCCGCTTCAACAGTATTGTGCGATGTTGGTCAACCTTAGAAGGGGTCTCTTTACTCCGGATACTTCTAGAGCAGTGTGGATGGGTATGGCAGGAGCAGCTGTTGCTCCTCCTCAGACTGGCTCGATGGCGAGGTCGGACTCGGAGGTGGACTTGCAAGTGGAGGATGCTCCTTCGGCATTTCCAGGTAAAGAGACTCTTCTTTCGGAGGAAGCAGAGCAATCTAGTGATGGAGCAGCTTCAGTGACTTCGGATGACAGCAGCGAATCATCAGCAGAGTCGGAAACTCAGGTGGACGTGATCCCATCTGGACCAACCCTTGATCAGCCATGCAATGATGTTCCAGGACCTTGCTGGGTGAATGCACGCAGCAAGACCATCCATAAGGTAGGGCTTGTGGACGATGTCACGTACTGTGGCAGGAGAGTCATCAAAGGTAATTTCAAATTCGCAGCCGAAGGCAGTACTTCCTTGAATCCTCGTTGCTCGTTGTGCTTCAAAGGTGAATTTTTAACCACCAGGGAAGCTGTGGCAGATAGGCTCCGGGAGCTTGCAGCTAGAAGGCTAGCTCGAGATGGATCTCGCTGAGGGGTGAAAACTTTCGCGAAGGGAGTCTGATACCAAGTATGCTAGGAATTTCAATCGTTTCAGGGAAACTGGCATGTATTCTCTTCTTTTCGATTTTCAAGCTGAGAAGCCGTCATGACCTTTTTCATGAAAGCATGATCAAGAACACACGGTATGATTTCCACTGTGAATGCACTTGAATGCAACTCCTCCATGAAGGCATGGTCGCAAACTCGAGACACAATTTCATTTTAATGGCAGTTGAAGGCAACTTGGTGAATGCACCTGTGGTTTAGCCACATTGGCTCTGAATGCTGAGCTGAAGTCGCAACTGATTGCAGTTTGACTCTCTTTTTGCATGATTGCATGCTCATGTCACGACAGATCCCTTGGATCTGTTTTCAAGTCTTCAGAGAGGTCCCCAGTTGCGAAGGATTCTGGTTGAAGTTTTTAGGACAGCATAAATTTCATTTATAGGTCCCACAGCTCACCTGTCATAGCTCGTTCGCCTTGGCGCTGCATCATCAGTGTTTCGTTTCTTCATTTTGAAGGCCCAATTTAATTTCAGAGATTTTAGTGAATTTTCTTTGAAATTAACGGGGTAGCTCGACACACTGGTTCCATGCTGCATTTTTCACGGTCATCGTTCGCTTGCCTTGGTAGTGGCCATGGCTAATGCAACGATTACCGGGTCGGAAGCGACCTTTGTTCAACGGGCCAAGGATGCTGGCCTAGATGATGACTGGACGAATGCGTTTGTGGCAGCTGGATTGAATACCCTAGCCAAGCTATGTTATGCTGTGACGATTCCAGGCACCACGCCCAGTGATACTCAGATTGGGGCCTTTCTGAACCAAGTCAGGCCATTGGCGGTTCCGACCTTAGCTGAAACATCTGCCATCAAACGACTCATTTTTGAAGCTCAGACATTGATGGTGTGGGTCTTGAAATCTTCAGTCAGTGGTGATGACGAAGCTAGTAAGAAGCTAGCTCCTGCAGAAAGGAGGATGAGGTTAGAGCAACAGCGTCAGAACCTCAAGGGGCTATCAATCCATGGACCACTGGAACCCGCCTTTGCATTGTATGATATTTTCACAGCCATGATTGAGTCCAATGAAATCAAGTATGTGAGCCCTACTAAGTGCCTGTCCAGACAGCAAGAGGTGCAGGGCGAGAAACCGGAGAAGGAGGTGCAACTTGATGCAGTTAAGTCCAGCCTTGTAGTCAAGGATCAGCCTCAGATCAAAGAGATTCAATTGACTAGTGATCTTGCGCTATATCAGGCTATGACACGTAGATCACTGGCTATGGACTTGGTGGAGATTGCAAGCTATGATGTTATGCAGCGTTGGGTTGATCGCATGTTCGAACTTTTTTCGCAACAACCAGCACCTGGCTTCTTGAAGGTTTCGCAAGGACAGCTTCTTAGGGCTGACAGGCAGGCTTTTCAACGGATGTCGGAGCAGTTTAGCGGGACTCTCAGATCAGCAGGTGGAGTCAGGCCAATGGATGCATTGATTCAGAACTTACCCAGCGATGTCACTGTCAATTATTTTATGCTTCCAGTGCCTTCGCAATCAACGCATGCGGACAAGGACAAAGCTGCCAGTTCATCATCAGGTGCTGTTGAGAAGAAGCGACCTGCATCCAAGGAACCGCCTGCAGCAAAGGCAGGTACGAAGTCTAGGAACAAGGGCGCAGGGAAATATCGTGATCCAATCCCACAGGCTCTGAAGGGCATGCATTCGCGAACACCACAGGGTAAGCCTATTTGTTTCTCCTGGAATTTGGGAAAGTGCACAAAGGGAGATGCTTGCCCACGGGCCCATGTTTGCTGCTATCCAGGGTGTTACAAAAATCACCCGCAAATCGAACATCAATGAGAACATGCAGAGCCAGTTTCACAGATTGCTGCCTCAAAGGTTTCTAAGAAACGTCTTCACTCGCAGCTGAATGATGACTCGTATCAAAATCGATGCAGGACTATTCCAGCTGATGATGTGGGCAGCTTTTATGCAATCGAATTGTTTTGTGGGTCAGGTAACTTGACTTACGCAATGAAGCATTTTTTGCCGAGCAGTTGCGGGGTTGATCATGCAACGAAAGGTCGCAGGATTAAAGTCATTCCACTCGACCTGGCATCTCCCTCGGCGCAGAAATTAATTGAAGAGTGGTGTCTCTCGCCACAATGCATCTGGGTTCACTTCGGGGTGCCGTGTGGTACGGCGTCGCGGGCAAGATTGAGACGAATCAGCAGGTCCCACCATGGACCTCCTCCACTCAGGTCTCCAAAATGGCCTGATGGCCTACCAAACCTGAAGCCTTACCTGCAACTCAGAGTTGCAAAGGCTAATGCATTGTACGAGTTCATGGTGGAGCTCATCTTGAAGTTGCATCCCAGGGGTACCACTTGGACCGTGGAGAACCCTTGGACCAGTTTCTTGTGGTCAACAAGTTATTGGAAGCGACTTAAAGCGTTGGGCATATTCTATTGTGAGCTTCACAACTGCATGTTTGGTGGCGACCGGTTGAAGCGCACTTGTTTGGCCTCTAACAATGCGGCAGTTATGGAGCTGAATATACACTGTGATGGGCAGCATGCTCACAAACCTTGGACCATACAAGATGGTAAGTTCGACACTTCATTGGAAGCCGAATACACTCCTCAGCTTGCAAAGGCTCTGGCTACAACTATCTTGCTGTCAGTTGTGGACGACAAACTGGTCCTTGAGTTTGCAGTGTTGAGTAAGAAATTGAAACTGTCGCATTTTTCCTCCATGGGATCGCAGAAACAACCAGCGCAAGCAATACCCCACTTGGTCCCAGAGTTTGCATGCCTTGTTGTGTTATCACACATTCCTCAAGATGTTGATTTCTGCTTGGATGGTAAATCAAACACTACGAAGTGTATGGATTTGCAATTTCCTTCAGGGACTCTTCGCTTGCCGTGTGGTAGCCGACAACTCCGGCTGACTTTGAAGAAGGGGGTGGATGACTGTCAGCCCTCACAGGAACCAGTGTACGAGTTTACACGTGTACAATCCTTAGCAGAGTTGGGGGATTTACAGGATGCACATACAGATAGTACCCTACAGCTTCCTTCAGTGCCCAGGAATTGCAGGTGCGAGTCACACAAGGTTGTACTTCATTCAGTGGCAGGGTCCTCTTGTGAGAGGGTCTTTGGAGTGCGATTTACAGACTGGCAATTTGTTCAACAGGCACTTGCAGTTGGACACCCCTTTGACAGCTTCTCCGGAGTATGCCAAGAGGTGAAGCAAGCTTGCGAATTTGTGGCCAAAACCCCCTACAAGGCCGTTGCGGATCTTAGGTCCAGTGTCTTGAAATCTTGGCTTGACAAATCCAGGCTGTTGAATGACGAAGAAGCGAAAATTAAGGGCACTATGTCGGTAGAGATGCGGCAGATCTTACAACCGAAACGTATTGCCTTGATGCAGTGGATCATAGATAAGTATGGGTACAATGATACTGAACTGGCTAGGGATATCAGTGGTGGCTTCTCCTTGGTGGGTGAGGTGCCGGTATCCCATTGTCTTCCTAAGAAGTTTGTGCCAGCGCAACTCACGGTGGAAGACCTCAAGAGCAATTCAAGCCGGTCAAACCAGGCTATCCGCTATATGACTCAATCTTCTGGTGACATTCTCACTGATGCGCAACTTTGGGAAAAAACGCTGTCAGAGGTGGATTGCGGATGGCTTGTTGGACCTTTGGAGTGGAGCAGTCTTCCGGAAGGGGCTACGGTTTCCAAACGGTTCCCGTTGCAGCAGACGCAGAAGCTGAGGCCCATCGATGACTATAGCCAGTCTCAGGTTAACAGCACGGTCACAATACAGGAGAAGCCTACGGTTGATAATCCGGATGCTGTGTGCACCATCTTCATACAATTCATGCGGTACTTGCAACTTCATGGCAAATCGTCTCAGTTGCTTGCCAGGTCCTTGGACTTAACTTCCGCATATAGACAGTTGTGTGTTGCTCCGGAATCTTCGATGTTTGCTTATTTGGCCGTGTATGATCCTACGCAGGGCACTGCAGCTCTGTTCAGACAGGTGGCATTGCCTTTTGGCAGCAGGACAGCAGTGAATGCCTTCATCAGGTGTGCAAGGTTCCTTCAGTGGGTAGCGGCACGTTGCTTGTATATACCTATGTCTTGTTACTTTGATGACTTCATCCTTGCGTCGCCCCCTCAATTGTCTGACAACACTCAACGAGCGGCCTCTTTGATGTTTGACATTTTGGGATGGGCATTTGATAGGACTGGTGACAAAGCAGATGAGTTTTCGGAGCGTGTAGCTGCATTGGGAGTGGTCTTTAACTTGGGATCTACTGGCATGGGCCGGGTCTTGGTTGAGAACACCTCCAAACGTGTGGCTGAAGTGGTTGCTTTGATAGATTCAATCCTGGGACGTGGCTTGCCCAGCCACAAGGACGCCTTGGTTTTGCGTGGCAGGCTTGCCTTTTGTGATGCCTTTGTTTTTGGCAGGTCGGGGAGACTTGCCTTGCAGATGATATCGCAACATGCTTACAGCAAGCCATTCAAGCAAGAGGTTGGGGCGGAGTTGAAAACTTCCTTGAATCTTCTCAGAGCTCGCATCAGTGCCGGGCCCCCGCGTTGTGTGACTCTCTCCATGGGCAATACCTTCTATGTGTACACGGATGCTGCCTTTGCAGAGGACTTCAGTGGTGGTCTGGGTGGTGTCCTTGTCAATGCATATGGTGAGGTAGTTAGCTGGTTTGGGGTACAACTGGAGCCTTCCTTCGTGAAAAGCTTTTCGAAGAAAGATCAAACCGTAGTAATTGGAGAGCTGGAAACCTTAGCAGTGCTTGTAGCCTTGAAGATTTGGGGTAGCTTGGTAGCCTCTTCAAAAATCATCCTCTTTGTTGACAACGAGGGTGCAAGGTTTGCGTTGATAAAGGGTTACTCAAAGTCTCTTTGCGTCTCTCGCATTGCTTCGTTGGTGACTGCAGAGCTCGACAACATATATGCCTTGCCTTGGTTTGGTCGCGTGCCATCGTCTTCGAACATTGCCGATCCTCCTTCACGAAATCAGAGCCATGAACACTTGAGTGAATGCACCAAGTTCGATCGGTCGCACCTTGGAGAAGTGCTTGTGGAATGCCAGCAAAGCACCTTGTGTTGGGAACCGGGCCACACTTGAGAGGGGTGGGGTCCGTGGCCGAACGCGGCTTGACCAGGCCCACTTGGAGTGTAAAAAGAATTGAATTTAATAAAGTGCGACTGATCGAATTCTTTTAAGAAGCTTTTATACATAAGCTCTTACAAGTTAAGTCTATAATGATAGATTTAACTTTGAATTTTTAAATATATAAGGAGCATATCTATGTATGATAGATATAACTTCTTTTGTGATAGGTTTGGCCCGGTTTTTGGTAAAGGGAAATAAGTGGCTTTTCAGCTTTGCTGACGTCACTTTATTTTACATACCAAAAAAAGGATGTGGTGACATCCTAGGGCCGTTTACCTATCTTAGGTCTGGGTGCTTGGGCCTTTGGCCGTGTTGGGACATATTGATATGTTGGCCCATTCCTTTCCTTCACCTGTGACTGTGTTGTGCAGACATGTCTTGTGATGAGTGCATCGTGAATTTTTAGCTGACTTGTCTTCACTTTCCTTTTCTCGACTTTACTTTTACTCACATGTCATGTGATGAATGTATCTTCTAAGATGAAGTTGACATGTCAATCTTTCAACTGGGATTGCCCACTCATCTATCAATGTGGTAGCATTTATCTCCTCAAGGGTGGGAGTGGCGGGTGCGCTTGTGATTTGTGTATCACGTTCTCTTTTTCGGCCCCCCACCCCCCCTACTCATTGTGAGTTGGAATGCCAACTCTTTCTTTGAAAGAAATGTGCTTCTTTCTCTCGGTTGGTGTGCCAACCTCTGGTTACTTCTGTTCTCTCCGGTGTTTCACCGTCGTTTTCCTTTGGCCTTTACGCCAATTCATGTACATTTCCGGCAAAAGCGCGCGCCCCAAAATTTTTAAATATATAAGGAGCATATCTATGTATGATAGATATAACTTCTTTTGTGATAGGTTTGGCCCGGTTTTTGGTAAAGGGAAATAAGGGGGTTGTCGGCCTACGCAGTTTCATAGCCTTAATGCGGAGGTTACCCACATTGCTACTCTCAAGGGTCTCTTTTGGGTCTTCAGCTGTAGTTGCTAGTGCTCTCCCGTCGGATGGGTACTTTCTTTATCGAAGCTTCCTGTATTGAGTCGGATGAGTTAAAGATGTTCTTATCACACAACACAGTCATGCAACCCTTCGGTTTGTCTCTGGGCTTGATCTTCGGGTACAGACCTGTTGATCTCGCTGCACATGGTTCAGTCGCCTGTGTGAGTAGCGGGAGCCTGCTCTGAAGAAGATGAGATGGTGTCACCCGTGGCAGCATCTTGCGTGGGCTTCCAAGGCAGTTTGGATGCGATGGACTCGGCAAACGACTGGCAATTACCTTTGGTGGTTACGGTTCCATCACCAGCGTGACTGTCACGGAGCCTGGAAAGGCTTCTTAAGATGGCTCAAAACCACCAGAAAAGCATTGAAGTCGGGGAGAACAATTCCGAGGCCCCGGACCATGTCAGTGAAACTGAGGAGACGACGTGCGCGCAAGAGAAGGAGGAAAAGATTGCGTCTCAGAGCAGCAAAGCGCCTCAGAATGAAGAAATCAGCGGCGTAAGCACCTGGACAAGGACCATAGCGAATTAATCTCCATCTGTGTCAATTACACTGTGCGTTTCCCTGTTATGTGGCGGTGGGCAACACGTGTCATGTTCCCCACCACCACCTTTCAGAGGATGCAGATGATGCTGATTGGCGAGGTGCGTCCATCTGCTGGGCATCTCCAAGGTGGAATCTGCATCAACTAGATGCCCCGACAGTTACCGGCCAACCTCGCGTTCCCGAAGACTGGGCCGTGTCGAATATGGATCTCGGAGAGGATCAAATCCCTTACCATGCGGCTGCGACAACCCAGCGTGAGACAAAAAGAAAAGTGTCTCTGTGTCCATGTAGCATTCACATCGCAGCCCCGTGTCGTTGCCTTCTTGCATCAATCAAGGAGGGAGTGGTGATCTTCTCATGTTTCCGTGGGTGACGTTTAGCGTGAGACAAAAAGAAAAGTGTCTCTGTGTCCATGTAGCATTCACATCGCAGCCCCGTGTCGTTGCCTTCTTGCATCAATCAAGGAGGGAGTGGTGATCTTCTCATGTTTCCGTGGGTGACGTCCTTTCCATACTGAGAGTGTTGCGCATGGAAGAACAGGCATATCTGTGAAGCATCCGCAGCCTGGCTCTAGCATAAGTTGCACTAGGATTACTTGGAGTTGGGGCTGGACTTCCATTGTTCTTCATGTTATGCCTAGAAGTATCAAGCATTCGCCTCACGGTTAGTTGCATTCCTCCAATTTTGCTCTTGTAGGACCACGGGTACAGACCTGTCGGCCTACTGCCCAGTGTCCCATGGCGGAATGGTGGGGTTCCTGGCATTCTTGGCGTTCGTGGGATGAGGCGAACAAATGGGGGGCTGATCAATGGAAGGGCAAGGACCAGGAGGGACAAGGAGGTTGGGACGGATGGCAAGATGAACAGAGTGACCCGGTTGCGTCTTCCAGTATGCCCATGGAACAGGAGCCCGAAAGAACAGAACCAGCTACACCACCACTTCAACCGTGTTTTGTCTTTCGACTAGGAGACCAGGAAATCTTTATCTTCTGGGTGGAAGTTGAACAGAAGTCAGCTCTCCTGGCTGCCTTTGATCCTTGGACACAACCATCAGGGAGAAGGGCTCCCGGCGTACCAGCAGAATGTTATGTCGTTGCGTCCCTCCCGGCAGTGTTTGAAGAGTTGCAGTTCGAGATCAATGGAAGGCAATGGCGACTGATGGATGCTGGCAA
>VSDK01019079.1:23462-50574 GCA_009767595.1 Symbiodinium kawagutii | reverse complement strand
CCTTCCTGTGATGCTTTAAACTTTGTTGCTGTCCTGTCTGGTAATGCCCCTGTTATTGTTTCATTTTCACCAATTAAGTTAGCGATTTCATCATATGTGGGGCGTCTCTTCAATCCATACTTTGAATAAGGATTAACATTTTCTAATGCCATAGTTGCCATAATATAATATTATTGAGAAATAATATTAGATTATATTTTTAAAATTTAAATAGTTCCCTGTAACCTTTTCATCTTTCTTCTAAATGTTCTTTGGTAGCATAAGGTAAATTGGGTCTTTCTAATTCCCTCTTGAATTTATCAACCTCACCCTGAAAGTTTGCTCTGTTGTTGCTTTCAATCATATCCTTTCTTAAGCTTGTCATTGCTTCTTTTGCATTTCTTAACTTTAATTCTTCATGCAAATGGTCTAAGTAGCTTGTGTCTCTTAAATCAAAGGGCGAGAAATTAAGTGATGATTTATGAAGATGATTTCTTCTGAGTGCTGACTTTTTATTTGTGCTCTGGTATTTAAACATATTATATATTATTATTTAGATAATTTTGATGACGTTGAGATTGAATATGTCTGCTTAAGCTCCCTCTTGATACAGTTGCTCCGCATTCACAATCAACTTTTTCTTTAGATTGTTCTTGGTATTTTTTGATTAACTCCGGATTGTTTGCTCTATATTGCCTGTTGTATTCATTAAGTTCATCTTTCTTTTCTTCTCTGTATTGTTGTCTGTATTCTTTTCTTGGATTGTTTTGATGCCGTTGTCTTTCATATTCCTGTAAATGTTCCTTTCTATCTTGTTTCCATTCCTCCATAGTTCTTTGTGGTATTTGAATGTTTAATACAGGTTGTCTTTCCAATATATAATGCCTTTCTCTCGCTTCTAACTCTTCAAGGCTATCACAAGGGTATTTCTCAATTCTTTCTATGAAAAAGTGTTCTAAGCCTATCTCATTCATCTTAACATATAACTTTCTTTGATTGACCTTTTCAGTTTTTGAATTATCTTTGTGTTTTTGAAATCTTCTTTTTAATGTTTGTGTAGTGCGTCCGATATAACAATCATCATCAACATAATTTCTAATACAATAAATTTTACCATTTTGATAATTTCTTTTCTCCATACTTACTACTAATTACTATAATAAATTACTTTTTAAGTATATATTATAGTAATTATTTTGATGAGTTGGTTGCCTTAATCATACACGACACAACCGGACTCGCGAAGCTCTAACACGGCTTCACTAATCAAATGGGTAAAGACCTCATTGATTTCTTCACCTGCTGGTAATGTTCCTTCTGTTGGTTTGATTTTAAGATTAGTTATTCCCGACATTTTTGAGTTATAACCTGTGAAATTTACATCTGCCATTTTTTCAAAGGACATACCAATAATAAATTTGTTTTCTCTGTATTGTTTATAACTGAAACTCAAACTGTCTTGGTTTTCATTCATATAATGGATTGCTCTGCGTAAATAGTAAAAGGTTTCTGCTAATGATTGTGATTCGAATTCTGGATATTTTTGGGAGTTGCTTAACTGAATTTGCCAACTTAAATTTTTACTCCACGCTTGGAAGCCTTCTCCCCTTAAATCATCAGTGTTTGCTAATCCACTGTTGTTAATGCGTTTATTAATCATTGGGTTATACATATAATTCCATCGTTTATATACATAATTATCTGTAAATATCTTGCATCAAATGTGCCAGTTCTTGGTGCTCTGTAAAGGGTGATGAATGCACCTGTCAGTTTAGAAGATGACTTAACAATATTCATATTGATTTCACCGCCACCGGCATTGAATGATTGAGTAATTGTATGATACATTGGGAAAACCATCTTTAATGATTGGCCTTCTAATAAATGTTTTACAATGTTGTTATTAACAGTGTTGTCCAAATTTATAATTTCAGCACGGATAAATACATTGTTAAGCTCCCACGATGTAGAAGTGTTGCCATCTTGAAAGAAGTAGCCTTCTTTATCAGTCTGTCCTGCTCCACCTGTCCCTTGAGGCACTACAACCGGCTCTTCACTGTTTGATACTATTTGAAATTGTAATTCTAAAGGCGCATAACGCAATGGGATGTAATAATTAGAATTAAGCAATCCACAACAAGGTTTATGAGAAAATCGGGCTTTACCATTAGCACCTGGGATACCTGTTAATGAATGTCTGGTGTATTTTTTATCAACTCTACCCCACTCATTTGTATCACCGTCTGTATAAACATCTACTGTTCCTGGTGTTCCTGCAGTAGCTGGTTCTAAGAACACATCTAAACCAACTGCATAATCGTGAAAGTCTGCATCCCATCTTGGGTTAGCACCACTTTCAATATCATCCATATCTCTAACAGTTTTAGGTTTAAGGCATTCATACAATTCACAGTGACGGTTGTATTCAATGATGTCTTGGACTTGTTGCCCTGCTACATTCAACATATACCTTTGGAAGAATGAATGTAACCCTGCTAAAGGCCGTAAGAATTTTGCTTGGTCTCCATCAGTATTTTGCAAGGTGGCAAAAACCCTAATAGAACTTAAATCAATGTAATTATTATCATCCGCAGAAATGTTAAATCTTATATTTTTATTTCCTTGGTTAGGTGCATAAACATTACTGCCTGATGGGAAGAAATTAACAAATCTTCTTGAAGTGATGTATTGACTGGTTGATGGCAAACCGAAGTTAAGTTGATTAATCATATCGTCGTTACTCTCACTTATGATATTATCCATAACTTATATGATTAATTTAGATTTTTATTTTTTCAATTTATTATGAGATTTCATTTGTATATTATTTTTAGATTTTTTATTAATATTATTTTGCTGAATTTTAGTGATATTATTATTACTCTCTTCAACAAGTGCTTTTATTGCATCATATTCTTTTGGTGCTTCATTCATTTCATTCATTACTTTATTGTAGTTATTTTTACCCTTGAATAAAATTATATTCTGATTTTTATTATTGACATTTTGTTTGTTGATAAACATTATTAATATTATTTAGATTATGTTTTAGTCATTGGGGCGGATGCCATTTGAAATATGAGTTGTAGGTCTGATATGATACATCCCTTGTCCTTCGAAATTTTTATAGGTATGTGATATTATCGGGTTCCAATCCCTAAAATCTGATGTTTCAGCATAGCCATCTAATGCAGAAACAATGTCTCCGTGGTTGCGAAAATCCAATCTTCTTGGGTCTTGCTTCCCTTTTCTCTTCCACTTAATTGTTGGTGTTGCATAAGTTGTGCTATTAAATCTTTTAGGGTTATCTTCATTGATTTTATTTATAACAGCACTCGCAAGGGAGTGCCCCACCAACCTAGTAACATCTGGATTTTTCTTTAGTGCATCCATTGTGTCACGGTATTTCTGGGTGTGATGAGCGTTTCTAGTGGGTAACTTTGTAAAATTATCAATCCAGTCCTTAACAAAATCTCCATCCTTCCCACCTGTTCCACTAATATAAAGTGTTTTTCCTGACTTATAAATTCCTGATGGGCTTCTGTAAGCATTTGTTAAGCCGTGACGGTCTTCCATCTTCTCCTTATTTGCTATGTTTTTTTCTTCTTTGTATAAAGTAGTATTTTCTCTAAATTTATCATTCAAATTTCTGTTAAAGTTATCCATTCTTTTATTTAGGTCTTCCTGTTTCTTATCAGTGTCTTTAATGAATTCATCCTTACCCAGTTTCATTAATTCACTGAACGCGGCTCTACCTGTCTTTTTTGCTAAGTCTCTCATTTGCTCTCTGCTTAAAACATTTTCAACTGCTTCACCACCGGCTATTCTTCTAACTGCTTCTCTCCCAAATTGCCTACCAACCTGCCTCAATGCATTAGTTAATGCTATTCTTCCAACATTGCCTATTTTTTGCAGCGCCATCCCGAAGGTTCAGCTGGGCTGAGGGCGTTGCCTATTACTCCAAGCATTTTTATTTATATTATTTAGTATATAAAAAATCTAATTAATTTTATAATGAGTAATCAATTAACTTATAAAAAAAATCTTCATTGATAGTAAATACAGAAGCCAACAGTCACAATCAAGTGCGGATTTTTCAATAGAACTAAATGAAAACTTAGAAACACCTGAAGGGACTAGGCTTTATGTCACTGATGTTTCAATCCCCGCAGTGTGGAAATCTACTGAAGTGGGCTTCTATGAGTATTTGTATGTTATGGTTTTTGACGGTGATACATTGGTTAAAAACTTTAGGGTTTATTTAGGTAATAAGATTTATTTTGCAGAACAATTCTGTTTCGATATCGTCGAAGGTATGCATAATAACACTACAGATTTATATGCAGAAGGCATTTTTGTTTATTCATACAACAGTGCTACAAGAACGGTAGAAGTGAAAGTAAAAGATGGATTAAGTTATACAATTAAAATACCAACAGATGATGAATTAAGTAATTATGTCAATGGTGTATGGGATACTGGGACATCCAATTATAATAGTAACAATCCTGTATCAATTAACTATTTGTTGAGCAATTTTGTCCCCACATCACCAATAGCAACTTGGACTTCATCTTATCTTAATTTAGTGCCATTCCGTTATATTTTTATCACATCTAATAGTTTAAGTGATTATCATTACAGTGCCCCTAATTCATATTCATCATCCATCATTAAGAAGGTGCTAGTTACAGAACAGTTAGGTGGCATCATTAATGATAACTCTGCTCCACATCACGAGGACTTCATCGATATTGGTGGTAGAAATCTTAGGCGTTTAGATTTTAAAATAACAGATGAGAAGGGGGTAGTTATGAATTTGTATGATATACCAGTGCAGTTTGCATTATTGCTCGTCTCACCCAATTATTAAAATCATAACAGTCACCTATTTAACAATTAATTGACCTAATATTTTCTTATTTTTAAGTAAAATATGAAAATATTAAGAAAATTATGTCACTTTTTATATATGTCAATCTCAGTAGTTGATTTAAATGAAGCAGTCAAGCAAGAGCCAGCGCCTGAACCAATACCTGAACCAATTGAAGAAGCAAAAGAAGAAGCAAAAGAAGAAGTAATTGATACTTTTGTTGATAATGAAGTTGTTAATGAAGTTGTTGATGAAGTTGTTAATGAAGTTGTTGATGAAACAGCGCAAGCACCAGCACCTAAAGCAAAACCAAAAGCCAAGCCTAAAGCAAGTGATAAAGTAAATTGTCCCGACTGTCAAAAACAGATGACATACAAAAATCTAAGATACAGTCACACATGTTATCCAGAACCACCACCAGTGAAGAAGCAAACAAAACCCAAAGGTAAAGCACAACCTAAAGTTAAAATAGTTACACCGGTAGTTAATGAAGTTGAAGAAGTGATACCACAACCATTATTATCCGCCCCAGTCACTAATCAAATATTCAAACCACAACCTAAATACCAACCACCACCAAACCCCATAACATCATTACAAGAGCATTACCAACTTTTACAGAATGAATACCTTAAGCAAAAGCAAGACAAATATATTAAATTATGTTCCAATATGTTTTCAACAAAAGCCAAAAAGCGTTAAATAATATTTTCTAATTTAATTATATAATATTGATGATTATGGTTAAAAATAAGTTGAGAAAATTAAAGAAGACAAACGATGATGATATAATGCTACATTATTTAAAATACTCACATTTAGATGACATACCAGAGGAGGATATTGTAGTAGTAAGTAAAGAAAACAAAGCAACTCAATTTCCTAACATAAAAAACAAAAGCACCCAAACATATAATAAAGAAATGGATGATAAAGAAACTGATACACTAGATGATTTACATAAAATAGATTATAAATATAAATTACAAGGTAAATCTAGAAAGCTTAAAAGTGATGAAAAACTAAGGGGTGATTTTCAAGGTCAAGTTGAAACCGTCCCTATTCTAGACAAAGATGATTTAAACAAAGATAAAGAAGATAATGAAGGTAGCAATTTATTGGTTAATGTTGTTAAAAAAGGTTTTAGATTAGCAGAGTTTGCAATGAATAGTTCAATAGCAACAGCAAATCTTACAATGTATGCCGCGGATGCTTTAGCAGAAGCAATGGTAGGTAATCATAATAATGATGAAGAAGAAGATACACCTGCACCCGTTCCAGAGTATGTCACATCAAGCACTTCACAAGGACATAATCAAGCATTGGCAATAGCAATAATGAATAATCCACATAATAATGTTAATGAAAACGATTTAGAAGTAGTCAGTGTTAATAGTTCCTTACCCCAAACAGTGCATTCATCAGCCCCACCCCAAACAGTCAATTCATCACTACCATCATCAGCATCATCAGCACCAACATCCCCACAGTCAATACCAGTTCCAACATCTCCCCAATCAACAAGACCACCATCAAGAGCATCATCAAGAAGCAGTAGAAGCAGAAGCAGTAGAATGAGTTCAAAAAAATAATTAATATTATTTTCAATAAATAATATTAAACATTTCAAGATACCAGCGGGACAAGCATTAATCCCTGATGGTTGTATTTTTTGTTGCCTCCATTTACTGGTGGGTTTTTACCCTCAGCTTCCTTCTTCTTATAGTATCTCATTCTATCCCGTTCTCTGATTTTTTCAGCAAACTCAGGGTCAATTTCTTTTCTTTTTTTGTAGTAAAGAGTTTGGTAAATTGACATTTGAGCCTTAATTTCTTCTAAGGTCAAGTCTTCTAATCGTTTTGACATTCTATACTACCTATTATACATAACTTTTCTTTAAATATAATATGTTAAAATTACATTTTAAAGGAAATATAGTTAAAGATTTAATTACATTAATAAGTAATCTATATAAAATTATGACTAAGAAAAATGTAAAAAATAGTTTTGCCATTCTCAGGGGCACCAGAGAAAGAGTGAGAGGCAAGCTTTCCACACCCATCATCCAAAAAATTAACACCATCATAGACCTTTTTGAAGACCGCAAAATTTCTCAATTCAGCACTGCAAACAACATCATTCGAGGCATCATCACAACCAATAAGAAGGAATTAGCAAAGGGACTAAAAAACTATGATAAAGCCATTGAAAAATACCAAGATGCAACACCCATTGGTGAGAGGGAGACAGTCATTAGGGCAACAGAAAAGGCAATTGAAGCAAGAAAAAAAGGAGCAATGAATACAAGATTGAAGAAGGAACTAGGAGAGGACAAATTGAAAAAAGCATCCAGCGCAATCACTAGAATAGCAAAAGAAAGGATACTGCAAGATAGGAAACTGTATTCAGTAAAGTATATGCTCTTCACCACTCGGGATGACAGACCCAAAAAAGCCTTTGTAGTTGATGGCACTCCTTACTATGTAATCTTAAATCCATCTGTAAGAACAGCCAGCATCAAATCCCAGAAGTGGATTGAAAAAATGCTCAAGGTAAAAGTGCTCCGCTATAGAGACAGTGCTTTATTCAAAAGAATGATGGTTGCATTCAGGAGTGACCCAGCATTTAGAAGAACAACTGAACAAACAATGTTTAACTATGTAGATGCAATTAGGATTGAAAGCATAGACTTGATTGATGAGAATGTTGCAGATTATAATATTCTTTGGGATGAGCTCACTGATGCAAATAACAATATTAGCATTTACCACGACTACATCCAAACAGAAGTCAATCCTGACTGCCTTAGGCTAAAGGATGCCTTAGCAAAAGGCCACCATATAGAAAATGAGTGTTGGATTAACACACTGAAAGACCACTACATACATACTCTTATGAGAACGAAGAGAGGAACACTGGCAAAGAACCTTACAAGAGAAAAAATATTAGAAATAATCAATCAGACAGACGAAAGCTTTAAAAGGTATGGTGCTTCAGTGCAGTCTATGGATAGAGTGTTTAAGGAGTTCAATATCAAAGCCAGAATTTATGATATGGATAGCAAACTCATTTACTCACACAACCCCCAAGACTTCAACAGCAACAGAATTATCACCTTCAATGGTTTGGTGAAGAACAGCCACATTTACACACTCAACCACAACCTAAAGTCACTCAAAAGAACAGAGAAGGAATTGAACCCCTACAACCTGAAGATTGGCAACAGCTACTTCATCAATAACAGGGAAGCCCCAAGAACCTTCAATATGATAAATTCTGTTGATGACCTTCTCCAACTGAAAGAAAAGGATGAATACAATCTGATACTGAAAGACAATGATTTAGACAGAGCAGTTTATGAACTGAAGAGGGCGGGGTATGAACCACAACTCACTTACACAGCAGGTAGAACAACAGAAATCAAATGCAAATTTACCCACAAGCTAGGGGAAAAGAAACACAAAACAGTAAATTACACCATTACAACTCAGCATCTAAACATTGACATTATTGATGAAGACATAGGAGTTACCACTGAGGAAATGTATAACAAAGTCAGTGCAGAAATGTTTAAATTTCATAAAATGTTAATCTGCGAAAACTACAAGTCATACTATAATGAAATTGATGTTAAGGTATTAGATGAATGCAGAACCAATCCACCACACGGCAAGTTTCAGCAAAATGACAGTTGGGGTAAAAAGCTATGTAGCATTGACACCAGAAAAGCCTATTCATATCAGGGCACTAGGATTATCCAAATTCCAGTCTTTAAAGAGTTTGATGTATGGAGACCTTATGATGAGAAGTGCGATTTTAATAGGTATGGGAATTACACATTGTATTTAGTTAAAGCCTGTCAAGGCAACTTATTTTTCAACAAGAAGTTTAACTTAGTTTATGGCAAGCACCTTAAAGAATTGAATAAGAGAGGTGTTGCTATGAAAATCCTGTTTTACAAAAACCCTTCCTACATCCATAAGGTGAATTACAAAAAAGCAATTGAAAAGTTATACAAGGCAAAAATCAGTGATGATAAGAATGAAAACGGTAAAATCCTAAAGACCATTGCCAATATTGCATTTGGACTTTTAGAAAAATCCTACAAGAAAAAGACTGTCAGTAGAATTTTCAACAATCTAAAGGAGGCATTAAAACACCAGAAAAATTATGATGGTAAAATCTATGTTATGGATGAGGTAGCATTAGAGCCTGTTGAATGGACTGATGATGGTTACCACGATGAAGATGACAGAGAATATAAGCAAATAGGTAAAACCACCAAATATTACATTGTCAATGTCAGTGGTGAAAGACAGCTTATGAATGGCTTTAGATACATTAAAGAGCTTATGTTACAAAATCATAATTTTTCAATGTTTGATGCCTACAGTAGGTTGAAAAGAGCAAACATTAATGTTTATGCAGTTAAAACTGATGCCTTCCATATTGAAAAGAAGGATTTAGCTAAAGCTATGAAGGTTCTGAAGTTTGGTGCAGAATTGGGTGACTGGAGATTAGAAGATAAACCTGTATCAGTTACTGCTGACATCTACAAGTGGAGACACAATGAATTGCCAAAAATCCCAATCTACAAAAATGAAAGGTTAATAATTGAAGATGAATGGGACACCCAAAACATTTGCAAAAGGATTGCTAAAGTTAAGCAGTGTATGATTAGAGCCAAGTTTGCGGGTAGTGGTAAAAGTTACATAGGCAAGCATTTTCAAAAAATGGGTTATAATACTCTTTTCGTTGTCCCCCAAAATATGTTAAAGCAAGAAGTGGATTGTGAGGCTGTAACCCAGAATACCTTCTTCAGTGTTCCAATCCATAAAGAAGATGACAAACTACCAAAATACGACCACTCAGGATTTGATGTAATTGTCTTTGATGAAATCTATATGTCAAGTCCTTATATTTTAAATAAAATTAGGCAGTTTGTCAATGACAACCCTAATAAGATAATCATAGGTGCCGGTGATGTGAAGCAGTTGCCAAGCATAGAGCCCTTCACTAATACTCAAAATGTTGAAAATTATGTTGATAATTGTATTGACATCATCTTTAAATACAACATCTTCTTGAAGATTTGTAAGAGGGTAGGTGCAAAGGATACAGAAGATGGAGAGAGAAACAGAAAGAAACTTGATGAAATCTACGATGACTTTTGGGAAAAAAATATGGATATGACACAGTGGATTGAAAAGCACTTTAGATATACTAAGGATGTAATGTTGAGTGAGAACAACATAGCATATACCAATATCAGGTGTCAGGCAGTAGCTAATGAAATGAGAAACAGACTAAACAAAAAAGGTAAGTATGAAGTGGGTGAATTATTGATATGCAGATTGTATAAGAAGGATGAGTTTGGAAAATTAAATGTAAATATAAGATGGAAAGTTGAAAAGGTAGAAGGTAGGCAGGTAAAAATACAAGACATCAAAGATAAAAATAATGTGAGAACATATGATGAAGATGTAATAGATAAACATTTTAGATATGCTTACTGTGCCACTTGTCATTCAAGACAGGGCACTACCATTAAAACCAACATCACCATACACGAATGGAATAAAGACTATTTAGTTTCTAAAGAGTGGTTATGGTGCGCCGTCACTAGGTGCAGTGATTTTAGCAATGTCTATTTTTTCAAGAATGAAAAGGCAGATGAAGAGATGTTTAAGAATTTGGTAATCAATTACTTGAAAAACAAAGTAGAAGGCTACAAGATGCAGGACAGAAAAGCTGATAGAGAAGTGGATGAGGAAAACTACATTGACTATCAGTGGTGTATGAAAATGTTTAAGGGTTGTTGTGGCAATTGTGGAGTTAAGTTTAATCTTGATACTAGAGCAGGCAAAATGACAAGCAACTTCACAGCTCAAAGGGTTGATAATGCTTTAGGGCATTCAATTAACAACTGTGAGGCTTGGTGTTGTCATTGTAATGCTTCAGCTCACTAATATTATTGAAAACCATTTTTTCAATAATATTAATATCAAAATAATAATATATATTGATATTATGAGTTCAAAACAAAAAATCATTAACGATATATATTTCGATAGAGCCGGTTTTGGAAGCAAAAAGACTACTCTTGCAGATGCCAGAAAGAAAGACAATACTATCACTATGGCAGATGTTGAAGATTTTTTTAGAAAGAATGTTGAAATGAAAAAGCAACCACGGGGCTACAACAGTTTTGTTGCTCCTTCCAATAATCATACTTATCAATTGGACTTATTTTTCATTTCAAAGGATGACATTGAGATGAAACAAAAATTTAGAGCAGGACTGGTATGCATTGATGTATTGAGTAAATACGCCGTTGTAGTCCCAATAAAAAGTAAGGATGCTCCAGATGTGATAGCGGGAACGATGGAAGCATTGCAAAAGATGGGCAAAAAAAGCAAAATTATATATACAGATGATGAAGGCAGTATTGGCGGTGGTTTGTTTAAAGAATATGTTGAGGGTGAGGGGATTGAGCTTTACAGAACTAGAGGCCATCCAGCATTCGCCGAAAGACTAATTAGGACATTTAAAGATAAACTTTTTAAGAGAGTTGAAAATGATGAAAAAAAGGGTAAAGAAAATATCCAATGGATAGACTATATCACTGAAATAATGCTAACATATAATAATAAAGACGTCCATAGCGCTACAGGACTAACACCGGCAGAAGCAAGGAAAAAAGATAATGAATTCAAAGCAAAATTAAATGTTTCAGCGAAAGCAAAAAAAGATAGGTTGTATCCAGAACTGAATGTGGGTGATAAAGTAAAAATCAAAAGGAAGAAAGCAATCACTGAGAAAGAAAGAACATCGCACTTTTTAAAAGGTGAGTATGTAGTGGAAAGCATCACTGAAAAACTAGGGCAGAAATATTATAAAATGGTTGATTATCACAGACCGCTTTTGAGAAATGAGTTGGTGAAAGTGTGATTTATTTTGTAAATTTATTTTTACAAAATAAAACTGTTAAAATTCCAAATAATAGTATTTATCAAGTTCAAGTCTATAAAACAACTCTACAGCATTAATATTGATATAGTATCGGTTCTTTATTTTTTGGTATTTAAACAATTCATACTTATTATTGTAGAGAAATCCATAACCCTCACGACGATGCTTACCCTTAACTTTCCAAGCTTCTTTTCTGGGAACAAGTTTGACTTCTATAGTTTCTAGCTCATCAATAAACAATGCATATAGATGTTTTCGTTCCTCTTCTTTTTCTTGCCGTTTTTTCAACTCAGCATCCCTACAACTTTTGCATAGTATTATATTTTCATCTGTTGTTGGGAAATCATCGTGAGTTCTTACCTCCCTTACACATCCACAATCACTTATTATCTGTCTTGATTGTAAAGACCAACCCATTATTACTTATTAATAATGTTTATTTTTAAATGAAAATCCACTTATAGGAAATACACTTAAAAGAATATTGCATTATAATATTATTAAGATGACATTACTTAATTACAATTGCTGTATGGACTGTATCAAGAATAAAAATGATGTCAAAGTTACATTGCATCATTTGCTACCAGTTAATATTTGCAATATGATTTGTGATTACAACATTCATTGCGAATACTGCGATGCAATGTTAATAACAGAAGATTATTACATTCAGTGCCATCAAGACGAAGAAGCCAGCAAAATAGAAATGCAAATTAGAATGTTTCAATTCAGTCAGCAGGAAAATTACTTTCCTCGTCGGGAGGTTAAAAAGATTAAGGTTAAAAAGATGAATGCACTGATTGATGATAATGGAGATGATGATATGATGTAAAAAAAACTGATGAGATGTTATTTTAATGGAATGTATAGGTATTTCATTAGAGATGTTTTCCCAGCACTCGGTCACAAAAAAAAGCTAATTGCAGAGACAGAACATACAAAAGGTGAGTTGTTCCCATACTACAAATACCTATACAGAGAAGATTTAATCATCAAAATGATAATTTATGAATATTTATTGGGATTAATTGGAAAAGACCTTAAATACATTGAATTGGAAGACATCCACAATTATTTAGATGATTTTTTTCCAAAATAAATTTAGGTATAATATAACAACATAATTCTAATAAAAATGATTTATTAGATTTATGATTTTCAATTTTGCCATAATATTTATGATAATATTTTACCAATAAATATTAAGATGAATTTATGATGTTGAAAAATGATTTTTTGGTAAAATATGATGGTGAAATGATGTGATGATATGCTGTGATGATTTGGATGATGAATGTATGATGATGTGATGGATGAATGGGATATTATAAACTGGGGTGTGAGCCCCTCTAGCTCATATATGGTGGTTTCTTGGCACTGGGAGTCCCAAAAATGCTTGGTTGATTGCTGATTAGCTGGAATCGTGGGTGATTTGGGACTACACTTTTTTTGAGAAACACCCATATGTGTGTGCATTGCAGGTGCGCTGGCCATGTTTAGATTCGTGCCAGCAGATCAAGCCAAAACCTCGGGCAACTTCTGAGAGACGACCTGCTACAACTTGCGGTAAGTCAGATATTTACTGTGCCTCAAATATCTGGTTGGTGGTTTCAACCCCTTTGAACAAATACGAGTCAACCAACCATTTGTTGTTAATCAAACAGGAAAATGAAAAATATCAATCAAACCGCCAACCACCAGTTGTTTAACCAGTATTGCTGGTCATTATCCCCTATTATCAACCATGACTAGCCACTAACCATAGAAAATCCCATGTCAATCAAACCACCAACCAGATATCCAGCATCCTCCCCAAACGCCCTTCCTTCACAGGCAGATTGAGGCGCACGGGTAGGTAGGAAATGTTGAGCTCCTCGGAGAGACAACGACGGTAGGTCAAGAAACTGCTGAATGGAAAATCTTGTTCAACAACAATGCTTAACTAGCTGGTTAAGCTGCATAATAATAGGGGATATACCAACAATAGTAGGGGATATACTGTACCAGCCATATATGGCTATGGGTCAGCCGCAGTTCACCAACCAACCTGGCTGGCTAATAGTAGCTGGTTTAGCTGGCTTATAGGGGATAATAAGCAGCAATAGTAGGGGATATACCAACCTAAAAACGGTTTCTAGTTAGTGGTAATGAAATAGTTTGCTCAACAACTTTAGTTTATCATGATAGGTGGTTTCTAATAGTGGTTAGTGGCAAGTGAGGGAGTGAGAAAACCCCGTTACAAATCTAATGACGTCCTTTTTGCCTTGTCGTTTTTTTATTCCTTATCGCTTTACAATACAACGTACACGCAACATGGTAACAGGCCACCCTTTCAACAGAAACGCAAGAAACCCCGCGCCCTGCCAATAAAAGTCTACGCGCTATACGTTAGGCTTTTCCGATTTCTCCCACTGCTGAACAATAATAGCGGTGACACTGCAGAGAGCCAGTAGAATTCATATGAATAGGGACTGATGTGGAAACTCTAATTTGGAAAAGATTTCCTTATCGTTTTTGTTATCGTTTTGTTATCGGTTTGGACCCATATGCTCCAAAAATCTGAAAAGCTGCTGGCATAATTCAACCCAGGTTGTGATTGTTATGGTTTTTGTTTTATTCCTTATCGTTTTACAGTGAATGAAAGCCGGCTTGGAAAAGTGAAGCATGTCCTTACTAAATCTAATTGACCCGTTGACCCGTTTTTTTACACAACCTCAAGTGGTTTCTAACCATCTAACTAATGACTGCCAAGCACAAATGGTTTGCTCAACAACTGGTTGCTCTTAGATTCTTCGCTTGTTACAACATCACCAGCCCCCAAAAAAAGTTATACCAGCCCAATACTTGGTAATTGTCCATCGGAGGGTGGATCTAATCAATGGGTCTGCCACGACAAGCGGTTAGTCATTGGTTGATCATGCAGGTTACATGGCAGTAGCTACATAAATGCCTGACATAAACGAGTGGCTGAACATGGCTAATAGCGGTTGGTGGCTGGTTCAGAACCATTTAGAATGCTTAATAGTGGTCCATCCAAGGGCTCTTGTAGATGTTCCACCCCAAAATCCTACACAACAACCAATCAATTTTTGGGTGATATTGATTTTTGACATATGCACATGTGTATTTTGATTGCTTTACCCCAGCGCACGCAAATGACCATGCGTATGCACCCACTTATCTGAAGATACGTGCACCCATACATACAGCATGTGTAGATCACATTACAGTACACGTTACATTAAATGACATGGCATGACATCACATGACATCACATCACGTTACATTCCATTATATTACATCACTTACATGCGTTACACAACATTACATTAATTACATTACATTGCACAACATTACGTTACATGACAGGACATCACATAACACGACATCACGTGAAGTGACATCACATCACGTTATATTAGTTATATTGCATTACTCACTTACATTCCATTCCATGACATAACATGACATTACATTGTATATTTTACATTGCATTACATTGCACTACATTACCATCACGACGTTGCATTGCACTACATTCCACTACATCACATACACATACATCATATGAATCATACGTATCAATTATTATCAGCTATTACTCTTGGGTTATTCTATGCACGTGTTTTTCCATGGTCATTTCGATCTACCTTCACACTAAAATGACACATGATCCTTTGTTCATTCACTCTGAACTCTTACCTGAAGAATGCTTGGACAAACCTCTTAGGACACCCCCCTTGAACAACTTACAGCTGGAGTCGCTGCCCAGGTAGGGAAAGGGATGATCCAGCCATCAACATTGCCGTTGGCCAATGTGATGGAATCAATCCATTGCAACTACCTTTTGGTGGTTTCAACCATAGGTAATCAGTGGCTCACAATAGTCAGAAACAGTTAATAATGTCTGATGATGATCATAATTGGCCGGCGGTTGAACCACCCCAGAAAATTATGCTTGTCAATCAGCCAACCAACAATGTGTTAATAAATTTGGGAAATAAAAATATCAATTCAACCACCAGCAAACTATCCTGCAATGGCTGTGATAGAAACAACTATCATTGTATCTGCTTAATTGTCTGTGGCATTTTGGCCGAGCAATCATTGGCCAATGGGCCAATGCGAAAGCGGTAACAAAAACAAGAAGTTTACATCCCACGCTTTGACGCTGGCAATCTGGAGACTTGGTTAGCCTGCCAACTGGTCTCTTCCAGAATCCAATCGTTTCGCAATCCATCAGCGCATCAACTATCATCATTGTGAGGTTTTATTGCTTGGGTGATAAATGAAGAGAGGTAAATACCTTGTTCATTTTTTTTGCTGGGGCATCACTATGGGTTGTTCATGCATGCGCAAATACGCATTGTTTTGTTCCTTTTGGATGGTGATATGATAAGCTGACCACTCTCAGGCGTCGGCCTCTTTGACTGCAACGGGCTTCGAAGCAGTGATGGTGTTCCTTGCACCAGCTGAAAGAGCTGCAGGATGAGGCAGGTTAGATTCCTGGTCCCCAGCCATGAAGTTCAGCGCCCGCTTTTAGCAGGTGTGACCAGTGTCCATGTCTGGGATCCTGAACAATGTGTGGTACTATTACTTAAGTCCAGGGTACCAAGGTGTGTGGAAGTGAGCAGGAGTAATATCCCTAATGAACAATTTTCTCCAGTAATGCAGCCAAAGTGGATCAGCATGCAAACTTATCATTCCCATCCACTACCTGTTGTTTGATGGAAAGTCTTGTTAAATCACATCCAGCCCAAAAGTATCTTCAGCACGATGCAGTACGGACTATGATTTTGTGTCACCACAACCTACGGATCCATCGATGGTCAAATATGGTCAATGAAGGTTAGAATGACTATGTAACCATGTCTGATGATCGATGGTAGGTTGAGCTTACCTAATTATTTTTGACCCCGGCTAAACGATTGCCAAACATGCCTGGTTACTGTGCGCATATCGCCATGGCCCCCGTCTGTCGCCAAGAAACACCACCGTTTGAAGCTGCTCGTCCCATGAGAGGTTGAACTCCAGATTTGGAGTGCATGAGTGGTTCAAACGACCTGGGAAAGCACACCCTGGAAATCCTCAGGGCTACTTGCTGGATGCTCAAATGCAATGCGTCAGCCACGTGCCAAAGGTAAACCAAATCGACCCTCCAGAAAGCCACCATAGCAAAGGATAATCCACCATTTCAACTAGCTTTACCATGCTTTACCTACACTGGGTAAGGGCCATTTTCCAGCCAGCTGTGTCTGAGATCCTGGATCACCTTCGTCTCGAAGCACCGAGGGAAATGATGGGAAAAGTACAAATCAGGTGATGAATTCAATGGCAACATCTGGACACAGGACTCGGATTCTCAAGAGCTTCCCAATCTTTCAGAGACCATTGATTAAATGATGAAAAAAAAACTCTCTCTCTCTCTCTCTCTCTCTCTCCATCGCCTGTGAAAAAAACATGTTCTATCATTTTTCATCGATTCATCGACAACATGGCACCCCGCAAGTCGACCATGGACAATCGCATGCATAACTTTGGAGTCCCCAATCTACCATGCTATCGATTCATAACCCATCCACTTCCAAGCATTTATAGTGGCCCCAAAATTGATAGAAATGGATTTTGCCACTATTTTTGAAGGATTTCTCTTTTCTATCTATTTTGGGGTGACTATATAGTCATAGAACATCATAACTCATCCATAACTTTGGAGCCCCAAAGTCCTGGCGCTAACCCACCAGCATCGGGTTAGCACCTCCTAGGATCCCCCGACTGATCTTGTCAAACAACACCTCGCCGGTGTCGTACCCGAAGTCGCCCTCCTTCGCTGTGAGGTTAAACCTGGTGGCACCAGTGGGATGCGTGCGGTGGCGACCTGGAGGGGACGTGCTGTGAGCGCATGCGGTGTGGATATATGGGCGGATGCCAGTGGCACCAATGGAAAGGTGTGACCAGTGGATTTCTTTGCCCAGACTGGAGTCAGGAAAATGTAATTTGTCAATAGGTACCTTCAATTCAGCACTAGTAAGTATATGCATGGGACACGAAGAGAAACACAATGGAGCCAACCAGAATTGAGATGCAGCTGCTGTGCATAGCTAGACACGTGATCCGTAAACCAATTTCCAGCTCTAACATGCGCACATCTGCGTGCACGGTGGAATGCATCTATGGATATGGCAGTGTCCTCAGTTTTCTTGTCACTCAAAATGAGAACTTCATGACCCTGCGGATCTACCAAGGGTCCCTGCAGGGATCGTTGACTTAGGTTAGTTCACTGGGGTGGCTACTAGTTATGGTACGTATGTAGCTTTAGTTTAATGGCAAATTTGAACCAACTTACATTTTCTCGGGGCCTATATCCATGGTAAGGGATCTGTTGCTTCGTTTTTGATGCTTCGAGCTTGTTCATGATTCTTGAGGTGTGAAAATATTGCCTGGTGGCTTGTGTTTTTGCATAGTGATGCGGAGTTGCTTTCTGATGGTTTTTGAGTTGTTTCCAACATGGCTGCCAAAACCGCTGACTGAATCATTATCAATAATTGTACTCGCTGCCTTCCAATCTATCATCTCAACCCGTTATCGGAAACAACACTAATCGCCGGTGGAATCCATTCTCAAATCAGGTTTCGGAAGCTGATTGCACGAAACATCTCGATCAATGTAAATACATGTAAACAAATGCATGTAAATACATGTAAATATCTATCATGACTTATTGTTCTCCCTACTGGGCCCTACTCATCATCTGCCCCATTGAAGCCCTACATTTCCTTTTCAGCGTCGAAGTCCGGCCGTGCACCTGAATCCATTGAGCTGAATGGCCATTCGAAGCTTGGCGTACCTCGGTTGCTGTGGGTCCACGGAAGAGGTGCGGGGCCCAGGCCAACGGGTGGTGATGATTCATATTATGGTGACACTCATTGACTAATATGGCCATGGGTCAATATTAACCAACCAACTAGTGGGGGATAATGACCAACCAATAATAAGGAAAACAATGGTTAATGATGGGGAACAAGGGGTACAGGGTTTTGACCCACTGCCATATTAGTTGAACCATTGATATGGTATGGTTGGGTGCCAATGCTTGGTATAGTGAAATGCCAGTGGCGAATGATTATTTTACATAGACATCTATAGGCCAAGCCAGCGGCCTGGCAATGGTGATTTCAATGATGGTTTTAAAAGCAAGAGTGACTATTACAATTAGCATCCGCTATCAACCAAATTTTGCCATAGAAAAAAAGCTGTGAATGATGATTGGTATGGTGACAGTCATTCTTTCGTTTTGACGAATTGCTGGGAAATTGGGTTGCGTCATCCTGCTAAACCAGTGTGAGGACCCTGCCGGTGCTTTGTTGCTGTTCTTGGCTGATACCAGCAGTAGAGCAGTCTGAAAGCCCGGCTTCTCGAGCTATACCCACCAACAACGAACAAAAACGCATCATTCCGACACCTTTCATATTATTAACCCTAGATCTAACCACTACAAACCACTGTACACCAATCATCATTGACCATGGGTCAGCCTTGGATCCACCAGCCCTGGTTGCCATCACCTGCCACCCGCCAGCATAGGCGCTCCATGGGCGGCAGAGCAGCGCAGCTGGGCGGTAAATGGCCTTGGGCCACCATGCGTCGCAGGGAAGCTGCCTGGGGGCACCGGGCTCCCCTGGCGGAGTCGCCAAGGCTTGGCACCACAGGAGCTACAGCTGGTTTGGTTTGGGCCTTTGGGTGGTGTTGCCTGCAGCTGCGAGAATTTCAGGACCATCTATGTATGATCACTATAGCAGGACCTACTGAAAAAAGTCATAGTTGACTACTTTTGAGCATCATGAATGATTACTTACTACCGGAAACCATTGCCAACACCGACCTCGACCTAAATAAGCAAACATTACCGACCATCGATCAGCCCATCTTGAACTTGACCATATCATTGAATCTCAGTCTTAACCACTAGTTAAGCCATCATTAAACCATCCATCATCGACCCTAACGAACTTCAATCAACCCTAATTACCAACCTCAACCTTACTAATTTTGAATTGATCATTTCTCACCATGACCATCAACCATCATTCAGCAACCTTAACCTCAAGATATTTCAACCATTCCCCATCCGCACCTCCTGTCTGGCCAGCCGAGTGCTGGGCAGCTGCTCGGCATCTCCATGGCATTTCTGGCGTAAGAACTCCTTGCAGCGACCCCCAGGGCTGCAGCCGTCGGCAGTCGGTTGACCATGGTTGGTTCAGGGTTGGTTCATCATGGTTGGTGGCTGACTATTGGCTAGTAGAATCTAATAGGTTCAAAACTGATATTTAGTGGCTGTTGATAATGAGATTGATTGATGGTTTATGGTTCATAACAACTTAAAACTGGGTTCACAAGTGATGAGATGTATTGGTGTGATATTGTCCAAGAATGGTAGTAAACATAGATGCATTCAACAATCTGTGATGGTCTTTGTGATGGTTGATACTTGAGAAGGGATCATCAATCTTGATGAGGCTTCAGTGGCTGATGAATGTTCGACTTTGGCTGTGAGAACCAATCATAGTACACACCTGTTGTCAATTTGCAACAGGTGAATGGCTACTGGTTCATGGTCAAGAAGGTGGAGGATGACCTTGATTTGAACCATAGGCGATAGTAAGCAATAATCCAATACTTAATACCAACATATTCGGTAAATGCAGCAATTAAGGTGCGTCCCCGCAATCAGCAACTAGGGCCCAGGGTTGCTTCGCAGCCAGGGGTGGCCCCCAGGGGTGGCCCTTGACCCACAGAACTTCCCTGCGGTGCTAACCGCGCCTTACAACCAGCAACGCCCAAGTCCCTCAGGGCCACTAAGGCGCCCAAGTGGGCCTGGCAGGCGATCAGTGCTGGTCGCGGCGGCCCGTGATGGCACCAGTGTACACTTGGATGGTCCCCAACCATGGTTTCATAACGGGGTTGTAAGGTACCCTATAGGGCTTATAACCATGGTTATAACCACAGCTGCACATCCAAGTAGGGCTACCTGAAGTGCACGACAAGCGGCCGCAATTAGTTTGGGAGCTTAAAACCATGCAGCTGCGGAATGGATTGGAAGGCGCATTGGCTTCCAAGCCAATCGGATTGACAATCCGCATGAAACTTCTTCACCGGATTTTTAGAATTTTTTAGATTTGTGCCGAAGCCACATTGCCAGTACCAGGGTGCCCAACGTCAACTCAACCAAGTTCGACCAGCCAAGTGACTGTGAGGCAGCAGGCTATTCACTGACCCTATCAATCAAGCGTTCCAGTTATCCAAAGAATCATCTGAATCACTGGTATCATCACAAAGCATCACTAAACCACTGCCTAAGTGGTCCCCAACCATGGTTTCTATAGGGGTTAGTTCAGCCACCTGATAGGGCTTACAACCATCGCTATGACCACAGCTGCACATCTAGCTGCCCATGCCCTGGTCCCAGCGCACATTGGGCGTGAAATCTGCTGTGAGGCGGCGGGCGTGCAACTCTGCCAGTCTCAGAGCCCGTCGTCCCGGTGAGGGCAGGTGAATGGTTGGAGTGTGGCTGAGTGGCACAAGGTGGGCCCCCTTAGTTAGCTAAGTTGGCTTATAAGTAGGGTAACTACCAGCTATCGTAGATGTAACTATGGTTAAATGGCCCATTAATCAACTAACAACGGGGGGGGGCACCTTGTAAAATCAGCATCTGTAAAGCTAAAATCAGCTCAGAATCAGCGGTTATCATTGTATAATTCTAAGTTAAACTCATGAACCGTCAATGTTTGGTCGCTTAACATCTGCATCATCTACATAAATACCTCCATTTTATCAATTGCAGAAGGTCGGGTGGTCTATGATAAGTCACTGGTTGGCTTAGCTAGCGAGTCATCTAAACTGGCGAAGTGCTGGCTGATCATCACTTGTAATTATACGCGCAATTCCCACCCTTTGCCCGGAAACTTGAACATATAACACTCAGCAACTTGGAGAAATTACGAAAACATTGGCTATACGCAGCGATTTGTGCTTTAGGACTTTGTGGTTTACAGTTTATGGTTTTTGGGTTTAGGGTTTATGTTTTTAGGGTTTAGAGTTTTAGGGTTTGAGGTTTAGGCTTTACAGTTTTTCGGTTGAGAAGCAAAAAGCAGCGGGCCTGCGCAGGAATTTGAGGGTCCAGTATGACAAGCGATTGTGCACTTGTAAGTCTCCGGGCAAAGGGTGGGAATTGGTCGTAATTATACTATCTAATCGTCACTGTTCGTGCCATCTGGTTGATGGAAAAAATACTTGATAATATGTTTCATGATTGATGATGGTAGTTTTTGTATTATTTGATTTCACGGACAGTCTGGTCGAGAATTGCCAAATAGTTAATTCACCAATATGCATTGAAGTGGATGGCCCCCATTGTAACTATTATCAACAACCACTGTACCCATTCTCAGGGACCATTGTAACCAGCGTCAACGACCATCAGTATCAATGCTACCCGCATTTATTCGCCATGCAAGAAAAAACATCACTAACACCAAGCATCATTTACCATTAGGACGCCCTGATGAATCATAACTACCTTCCGGTTGGAACACTCCTGATGGCTCCTTGGCTCCCCAAAAGAAAGCTGTAGGGATACCCCTGGCTCCTTAGCTACCTCCCAACCATCAATGCAACCATCGCGTCCAGGAAACAAGGCTTTGTAGAGCTCAGCATTCTGACTACGGGGCGTGTCCACCGCGCTGACAAAAATAGCGGGCTCTTGGAACCTGGGAATCGTGTTGGCAACCGGTTAAAGGAGCGGAGGATTCAAACGTTCAGTGGTCAATCAAATGGTTCTTAACTAGGGAAAGGATAAAGTCATGCGACAATTGACAATGTATAGGTTTAAATTAAAGTGGAGATAAGCCACTGGAATAGAAACCATGACAAAGGTTCATAAATAATGGCTGACAGTCCATCGAACAAACACTACGACACTAGTAGTAATAGCCATTATCACCATTCAAGGGTTGATCGGGTCGACTTCTATCAGCAGCTAAGAGTGCACCGTGAAAAACACAACACCACACGATGCAGGTTGGCCATACGCCTTACCAAATGATACCCAGGTGCTTGGTCTTTCAGTACCATGGATTCTTCAGGCGCATGGCCCATGGGCTTGGGTCATGGACTTGCATTGAAAAGTCAGCAACATATACGGCAAGGCAATGGTCTAGGTTATATTGATGTTTATGTATATGGTGCTGGTTTATAAACATGAGTAAACATATATCCAATTGCAGAATTGTCCAGGGCCTAGTGTGCAAAGATTGCCAAACCTTTTGAAGCATGGCGATGTTTCGGGAGGGCCATCACATAGCTCCGCCCAAAGTACTGAGATAAAAAGGAGTGCCAATGTTGCACTCGCAGGCTTGCCAAACAGTTTCCCTTCATCATTCTTTGATACTGGCCGCTCAACCATGGTTGGGACTTGCTCCCCACGGTTTGTCCATTGGTAACAGCATATGGCAAACACCAGCGATGATGGGAACAATCAAATTATCGTGCTATACGCTATAGCAATCATGTTGGTTGTAACTCCTGATTTATCGGGAGTTCTTTAGTGCAGCTGGCTGCTACAATCAGTGGCCTAACCCAACCACCGCATCAAGAAACGCTCATTTGGGTCTTTCTGGAAACCTCAAATCGGATTGGTTGGTGCTGTCTCTCCTACTCTAAATGCTTAATCTGACGATCAGTGGGGCACCAGGGCGGGGCACCCCAAAAATCTTCAGAAATCATGTAGACAGGCCACCCTCGTGTCACCATGGCCATCATTTGGTTCCACCCCTCCGCTCGCTCGATTCCGTGGCGCCAGGGCACACCACCTCCCCCGGTTGAAACGCTTGGGCCGCGAAAGCGGCCACGCCGCAGCCCGGCACCACGCGTGCAAGGACGCCCACAGCGATCTGGAGGCGGTGGGGTGAATGATGGCTGGATGTGGTTGGTTGATGGTTGGGGAACTGGTAGTGAATGATGTCATTAATGGTTGGCTAATGGTTGGATAAACTGACGGGAAATGATGACTAATCAGTGATTAATTGATGAGTGGTGGGTTAATTGATGCTTGATGATGCTTTCAATCAAATTAGTAACGGTTGGTGGTAGTTGATGGGTGGTTACTGATGCCAAATGGCTGATTCAGTGATGGTCAAGAATTGATGATTGATAGGTGATTGAAGTCAACATAACTCTAATTCAAGGATGTCAGCTAAAATCAGTGATAAGCACGTTGGCATCAAACCGAACATATATCAACACAAGCAACTTACACGGTGAGCCGCTATAACTAGCATAACTAGCAACAGCGTTTCCCCAAGCAACAGCGACAAGCTGCATTGGAGAACAGACCGCGGAAGTCGGGCTACGAGCGCTGCAAAAAAAAACCCAAGTCTATCATTCTACTCGGCTTGCTGGAGTGGCTGTCCATGAGGTAATGAAAACATCTGTTTCGAATCACTTAATACATGTCCTTCCGGTATGCAAACATATAATAGCACAATGCAAATATAGCAAGGAACAATCACCATGTGCAACAGGCAAATCGCCAACTGCGGATGTTTGGAGGAGCAATGTCTGACTACAAAAGAAAATCAATGGTTGGAACTGAACAAGGCGCGTAGCCACGATGACTGCTGCTAAAAATCAGTCAATATTGTAGGTTTAATAGCACTGACGAATTACGGTCAGTACTGATCTGCGAACCCAACTGGGCCAACTCCCACGACACCAACGCAGCAGCTAACCCTTTTGGTCGCTTCACGGTCGAGGCTTCTTGTCTTGAGCCAAAAACGTCAGAGGCGTCACTCTGAGCGTGGCTGGGTGAAACCTCTACCTGTTTGGGTCGGGGTTCTAAGCACACACTTTACACGGGGTTCACATTCGCCCCTCTGCTTAGAAGCCCAACTGTACTGAAGTCATCAGCACGTGAAACTTGCTCCGCGCACGAAGCCGCAGGAGCTGCTCCGCGCTCAAGGCCGCAGGAGCTTAACCACGCTGCTTCCTTTTAGCAGCCTCACTGGTTTCTTTCAGATGCCAATCTTCGGACGACCGACCCTGCTGGCTGACACTCTGAGCCCACTCCAGCAGATCCTGAGCAACTTGACTCTTGGCTGCCACTTCGAGGAAGATACCCAGCTCGTGATTACCACGAGACGAGGTCGTCCAATTCGATGAACCCAGAATTCCGATGACCTTCCCGGGCAGTTCTGCTATCAGGCTCTTAGCGTGCAGAGCCCCGTTGAATCCCAGCTTTCCTCTACCAGCCGCTTCGTAATGCGGTCCCAGAGGTGAACCGACTGTGAATAACACCTCCAGACCTGAAGCCCTGGCCTGATCGATCACCCTTTTCTGTTCCTGATTCTTGGATGTCTGACCGCGGTCAATGCTGACCCGCAGGTGGCACCCAGCATCTTGCGCTAACTTGAGCGCTGGCAAGATTTCCACGCGATCAATTGCGTAGGCTGTGAAGAACACCCTATAGCTCCTTCACCTGCTTCTGCGCATTCACTCAATACTTCTATCGCTGTTTCCTGGGTGGCAATAGCTCCTCCCAAGATTCGGTAGACTGGTGTCTTTTCAGTCTTCGGACTCCCCCGTGTCTTGGCACCTTTCGGGTTCTCTTTTCTGACGTCGATTTCTTCTTCGACGCCCTTTTCTCTTTGGATGTCTTCCAAACTGGGCAACTGCTTTTCTCTAGTTGCTTTGGCTTTGAGCGTCCGAAGGTTCAGCTGGCCGGCGCTCCTTGACGGTTGGAGCCCGCCTTTGGGCTAAAAATCGAGCTTGGGGACGGTCTCCTTCCGAGGAGGCTCGAGGGCTTTACGTGGTGAAGCGGGCGGAGACCAAAGGATTCCCCCGTGTCTTGGCACCTTTCGGGTTCTCTTTTCTGACGTCGATTTCCTCTTCAACGCCCTTTTCTCTTTGGATGTCTTCCAAACAGGGCAACTGCTTTTCTCTAGTTGCCTTAGCTTTGAGCGTCCGAAGGTTCAGCTGGCCGGCGCTCCTTGACGGTTGGAGCCCGCCTTTGGGCTGGCCTCTTTTCTTGGGGACGGTCTCCTTCCGAGGAGGCTCGAGGGCTTTACGTGGTGAAGCGGGCGGAGACCAAAACTCCACTTGATGCGCGAATTGGCTTCTCCACCACTGCGATAGCGCGTAGAGGCACCAAAGCAGAAGTCCTAGGCCGACCATCTCGACGAACAGCCGCATGACTTCTTCAGCCCTGCTTCCCACTTCCTCGATCAGAGCTACCAAGGATCGTTCCAATGTCTGGACCAAAATCTCCCCAGACTCACCAATCTGCCGGGTGACCCTGACTGCAGACCACAACGCCTCCAGCGCAATCGTCACCAGCAGCCCTCCGGCCATGACTGCCGGCCCGTCTGCTTGCACATGCGCAAACGGATGATTGCGATCCCGGTCTCGATCATCGTACTTGCCCCACTTCCAGTAGCCTTGGCCCCAAGAGGCCCACTGGGAGTCCCAGCCTTCCCAGTCTCCTTGTTCCGCCTTCTTCTTGTCCCAGCTGCTTCCTTGCCAGCTGCTGCTGGCTTCTGTCTTCTTTTTCTTGCGCGACCTCGCTGCGTGAGGTCGGGGGTGCTCCTTCCTGATGCGCTCTGGATCCGGTCTTTCCAGAGAGCACTTGTAGCACTTCGTCCGCCACACAGCATTCAGCGCACCACAGCGCTGGCACTCGACGGCGCCATGGTCTTCCATGTGCCCAGCAACTGCGTCCCGGATCTCTGCTTGAGTCAACTTCCTGATGACTTCCCCAGAGCCCGCGGCTTGACTGCCCGCTGGGTCTCCGCTACCCGCGGCATAGCTGCCCGCTGGGTCTCTTCCACGTGGACTTGGACCAACCAACGGACTCGCCGGCTGACGATCTCCCCCTTGAGCTGCCTCTTCCACGCACTCCCTTGCCTTTAAAATCAAAGGAGGAGTCTGCGACCGGGACGGAGAGCGGGATCCCCAGTCAGCCTCTTCTTCTGACGAGGGCTTATCTCTCGCCCACTTGGCTTCCCGGGATCGGACGGCCACTTCCGCTTCCTGGTGCGCGGGTTTGGACCGCCTTACGGGTTTCAGATCAGGAACTTCTTCTGCCTCTGCTTTCTGCGGGGTCACTGCCACTGCCGCAGACTTCGGCGGAGGTGTTTGTTTCCGACCTTTCGCTGTTCCCGGACCCGCCACGACCGCAGCTCGTGGAGGCGGGGTCTTTACTCGACCCTTGTCTCCCTGCGCGCTTTTAGCCGC
>VSDK01019079.1:0-15644 GCA_009767595.1 Symbiodinium kawagutii | reverse complement strand
AGAACTTCCTTGCTCTTCTTCCCGTTAGTATCCGGGAATGTCACGCGTAGGACGGCCGCACCTTTCAGCTTGATCGGCGCGCCATTTGCCAATCCCATGACCACTTCTTCTTGCGGCCACTTCTCCAGCTGCGCAACCGGAAACTGGTCTGAAGTAGGGCTGATGCCGGAGCGGAGCGCCTCACGGATTGCCCCGACCACGACTTCTTCCGTGATGGAGTTACATCCGGCACATCCGTCCAGAAGACATCCCACATACTTGTTCATGATCTGTACTTCCGTCTGGTACTGGTAGCCACCCTTGGTGTTATCTACCTGCTTCCACCAACGATTGGGCATCTGATCAAGAGACTTCAGATCGCTCCATTTCTGCACTTCGTGCAGTGGGACGGGTTTCTTCCTATCAGTCCGCTCTTTTGTTCTTGCAGGGACTGTCGCCAGCACAGGGTCCGCCACTTGAACGGCCGAACCACTGCCCACGACCGCCGTCTCGAAGCACCCTACGAAAGGATTCTCCTTCGTCATTCCTCCGCCGCTATCTGCCTTCACTCCCGTCAGATCTGCCATGTTCACTAACTGCAATGACGGTCCTCCCCCGGCGCTCTGCTGCGAGCCGCCCGGGCCATCATGCGAGAACTGGCAGCCGGAACCTTTCTGGCAGCCTCCTGCTGACCTGTAGAAACGGCAGGGCTTCTTGGCAGCTTCACCTTTGCCTTCGCCCTTCTTTCCCTTGCCTTTCCCTTTTGTTGGCTTGTCAGCTTTAGGGCGTTCTTCGTACTTGTTCGTCTGGTTTGTCCTATTCTTCTCTTGTTGAACGTTTTTCTTGTCCCGCGATACTCGTCGCCGGGCCTCCTCTACGACAGCGCGGTCGTGAGAGTACTTACACTCCCTGCCTCGAGAGCAGGTACCCCGATCCCTCATGTCGAAGCACACTTTCTTGATCTCACGATCCATCTTGCTTTCTCCCTTGTCCTCATTAAAAAGGACTTTGTCCTTCTTTGGTCTCTCTGTTCGGTCCTTGCCACCTCCGTAGGTAAAGGTCGAGTTGTTCAGAGCGCGCTGTCCCGCCGCTGTCTCTTCCAACTCCTTCAGCACTTCATGTGCTTCTTCCCAAGTGGCCACGCCTCGGAAAACACTGCCTCCACTGCCATCTGGCCTGAACCTTTTGTCTCGACGTACGTCCTTAGACATCGCCGGGCCGATCTTCCTTAGGTAGTGGATCAGGGCTTCTTTTCCGCTCAGCCCGAGCCCGATGCTGTCACGGTCAGCCAAATGGCTCTCCCACCGGACTTCCCATTGGAAGGCGGAAAGTTTCCCTTTTTCAAGCCCGTCGCCTTCTTCCAGGATTCGAATTTCCTTTTCTTCGACCGTCTCTGAAAACAGCAGATGTTTCTGCCGAATCTGACGGTACACTTCTCCTGGATTGTCCTTGACCAAACCAGAGGTGAGATGCTTCCGATAGACTAGCTCATATGTCTTGAGGCGGTGCTGTTTCAGACAAGCCTTGAGCGTCGTAAGTTTCTCCATGTCTGTCATGCCATCTCCATCGTTCGCTAATCCGATGGTGGCTTCAAAGGTGTCATAGAACTCTTGGACCGAGCGGTAGTCACTGCATTCGTCGTCCAGCATGGGCCACAACACCTTTGGACTGACTTGGATCGTCGCTCTCTTCGTCTTCTTCCCAAGCACTTCCGCCATCACCTTTGTCTGTTTCTCTAGTGCTTCCGCGAAGGAGAGAACAGGATCAGGTCCGCGATTCCCTTCAGGGCCGCGACCGGCCTGTTCCCCTTCTAACTCCGCGACCCGCCGCTTCAAGGCCAGGACTTCTGGAGTATCCTTCGAGGAGCTCATGCGACGCACCTTCGGAGTGGCCGTCTTCCGTCCGATCCCATCTCCTAGATCGCGTCCTACGGACCGCAGACCTGGATCTATCTGAGCTGCTTCATCCAACCCTTTCTCTGGGGTCCCTTCAGCGGACGAGAACAGCTTCTCTGCTGTTCGGCTCAGACGGCCTCCTCTCTGATTGATCATTTCCATCAGGACTTCTAGCCTGACTCGAAATTCCTCTTCTTCAGCAGGATCAACTGCTCCTGCTCTTCTTTCCCTTTGACCTGCCATTCAAACAGAGCGCGACCCGCCCGCCGCTCCAATTCCTTGTGGTCCACGGTCTCGCCTTCCATTTCCAAGGCTCCCGCCAGGCGAGTCAGCCTCTTGCTGAACTTCTGAGGGGTTTCCTTAGACGGATCGTACGGCATCACAAACACGCTCTTGATCTTCTCCACAGACGCATCCTGGAACACGGACTCGTCTCCAACAGTCGAGGACGCCCGGGACGGCACCTTCGGGGTCGCACGTCCGGCCGACTTTTCTTCAGCTTCACTCTGGCCAGCTTCCTCTTCGGCCATTTCGCTGTCCTCTTCTACTTCTTCCTCTTGGCCCGCTCGGCCCAGCTGCTCTTGCCAGTCTGGGCCGTGCATGGCCTCCATCACATCGCGCCACAACTGCGCTTCTTCTGCAGTAGTGGTGGTCGCTTTGTCACCGTGCCGGATTTTGCTTGGCCGGAGCCCTTCTCTGGCCCGCCACGCATTCCAGTCTTGGTACCTCAACAGGCCGGGGCGAGGTACATCCCCATCTGCTATGGCCTCCAACAGGGATTTCTGCGATCCCCGCACTTCCCGTGCCATTCGGTGAGCTCTCAGGCCTCAACCGCTTTCTGGGTAGCTAATGCAAGCAAACTCACACCAGCTCTGCCACACAGTTTCCCAGAACAGCCCCCAACTGCGAACCCAACTGGGCCAACTCCCACGACACCAACGCAGCAGCTAACCCTTTTGGTCGCTTCACGGTCGAGGCTTCTTGTCTTGAGCCAAAAACGTCAGAGGCGTCACTCTGAGCGTGGCTGGGTGAAACCTCTACCTGTTTGGGTTGGGGTTCTAAGCACACACTTTACACGGGGTTCACAGATCATGATAAATCTTGTTGCAAACATCTCCTATTGGTGATAGCACTGGGTCTGCGTTCTCTATGGGAGGCCCACATGTCCACAAAAATCCGAATATTGGGAAGAAACATTTCGCCGGTTCATGCGAACGGATCCCCGAAAAAATTAACCAATATGCGCCTTCACTGATCCATTGTCCACCACTCCTTTACTTGCCAACCATTGAGACTGCAGAACAAACAAAATGCAAAACAAACAAGAATAGGCTGGTTGGTGTTTTCAACCCCTATGAAAAATATTAGTCAACCAACCAGTTAATGATTAAAGGGAAAATAAAGAATGTTTAAAACCACCATCACCAACCAGTAGGTATAGGCGTATAGGCGGTCGGCTTCCTTGGCTGTCCAGTCCTTGCGCCTCCCATTCTTCATCGCTCTGGAAGCTCTGGCTCTCCATGCGCAAGAAGCTGTGAATGCAAAGATGGATGGGGCGTCTCGAATGGTAGACCCCTAGGAGTTGCTAGGCTAATTGACCTCAGGGAGGCACGCTGATAATTCACCGGCATGACTCGCTTTTTGTGCGAACACAACAGGGGGTCAGTCGCTGGTTCGCTCATGAGTACTGATTCAATGAATGAGTTCCGTGGTGCCACAATCCTTGACGCGCACCCCAGTTGGAATTGGGACTTGAAAATGCCGCGGGTACCATGCGGCCAGGTGCAATCTTGATCCTGGGAAATGACGGGCAGCGTTTAGCACGACGAAGCAAAAATAGCTGCATCATGGCGAAGACTGGCGACTCTCATGCTATTGAAACACATTCAAGTGCTCCAAGCAGGGCACCATTTGTCAACCGTCATTCCTTCAGCATAACAGACCACTTTGAATGGCCAATGAATGCCAACGATGTTGAATGGCTAATATGCAATAGAAGTTGCTCATGGTAAACTGGTGAACCATTTAATTCAGTTCAATAAGAGCAAGCCATTGGCAAATGGGGGGCGATGCTGCCCCCCAGCTGCTGGAATTCTTCCATTAGTCCCAGGGAGGCTGTGGCAACCTCTCGAAAGTTCAACCATCCTGGTGATATGAAGGCACCAGTCGTCAGCATTTGCACCACATATCTAGCTTTCCTTTGTGAATAAACTGGGTTTAGACAATTTGAACAGTTGCATGGCGGACACAAGGAGGAGTGGCAGTCTTGTCACCACCTTGCTTCAAAAATCCAACATCTCATCGTTGAGGTTTATACTTCGTAAGAGCAGTTGATGGAGTTTTGCAATGCTTGATACTGGTTAATAAGGGTTAAGAATGATGATGGCTACAGTTAAATGCCGCAGGTGGTTCCATGCGTTTCCTGCATTTCTCCATCACCAAGCACCATTGAAGGGACACCGAAACGCTGGCAACGAGGCAACGAAGCCTTGCTGAGAGCCCCGGCAAAGTGTTCGCCTTGCTGGGGCGATGATGTGGGTCTATTGCCAACCCTGGATGAAGCAAACCCCCTTGGTTGATTAATGTTGATTAATAGGTGATATCCTCCAAAAGCCTTGGTCTCCCATTAAAATGGCACCCTCAAATTAGTAAACCCATGGTTTATTAATCCAGGGTTAGCATTGTTCATAAAAAACCAGCAACTAAGAACCACCAATGCATTAATAGCAGAATGTCAAGGATGGTTATTGCTTGCTAAAGCCAGTATTTCAGTGCCTATATGCTTATCATCAACCTACATCATCATGAATAACAAATTACTTGTTAGGAACCATCCTTTATTATTGAGTGACAACCACCATTAATCACTGTCGACATTGGCTCAATATTTCCATCATGCAATCGGCCACCGCACATTGGCCAAACAAATGCCAGAGATCGGCAAAGTTCGAATGGTAATTTCTCAAAATAGGGGTACCTCAAAATCATTTTTTAAAATCATTATTGGTAATGAGTCAGCCAGTTTTAAGGGTCCCCTATTTTGAGAAACCGCCAAATGGTTACTAGCTAATATACCATGGCGGTTCACCCTGGCACTCTTGATAACGGCTCGATAGTTGGCGTTCCATCATGCCACGGGTGAAGTGGCAAAGGCATCGAGTAAGTCACCACAGTAGATGAGCCCATTCAACTGGTGAAAGTCAGTGAAGGATATAATACACCTGCAACGGGCATCAACAGTTCTAATCGACTTGTCGCTGAAGAGTGTTATGAATGATGTTACGTTGGTTGATCTTACCAATTTAGGGTGAAAACAACTATAGTAAGTTGATGAAAGTTGTAGAAGGACGTCCTGTTACCAGGTAGGGCACGCAGGAGGGACATGTTGATTTCCCAGATCAAAAATTCAATTTGTAGGAGCGCCCTCCTGGAATTAAGAACCCCTAACGCAGGAATGTACCTCAGATGTAACTAGCAACCCTAGATTCATGGACGGCTCAATGTTGTCTTGGATCATGAACCTACCTTATCCATCAGCAGTCCACCAAACGGCTGGCTTCCACTTCAGGAACTCACACCTCTTGTGAAGGTATGCCATCTAGTTGCGCACTACCCTCCAGGATCCCGGCGCAGTGACTTTGAAACATTACACATGTGCATGGGTTAACCCCTGAAATCACCACGGTTACGCCGAAAAAACGAAGGACCAAATAGGTGAAAATAAAAGCTCTAAGATGTTCTACGGCTGTTAGAAATGAGTTGGTTAGCTCCTAAACGTTCTTAATGAAACGATCACCGTTCAGTGAAGATCTTCCCCCAGTTCTATCCAGTTCTGGAGCGCCGTTCGAACGGCGCTGGGGCTCCCAGCACAGCACACCGGTCATGCGTTCCACGGAGCCCAAGATGGCGCGATGCAAAATGACGGGACGGTCGTAGCCCGGAGGCAGGGCGCCCTGACACCGTGGCGTTTTTCGGCTCGTTGTGACTCATGGCTGGTGATGCCTCGGAAGGGTTGATATCAGCCAAAGGGCTATGGATCGATATTAACCAACCAATAGTAGGGGACAATGACCAACCAGTTTATATATAAGGAAAACAATGGCCATATACAACTGGCTTTGGGTCAAGGCTTTCACCCACCAATTTCATGGGGGATAATGATCAACAAAGCCGTAGGGAAAACAGCCTGGTTAATGATGGGGAACCAGGGGTACAAGGTGAACTGACCCATAGCCAACTAAGGTTGTTGGCCCAACTGCTGATAATGGTGCCATAATGGCTGATGATAATGGTTGTTGGCCCAAGTGTTCCATGAATGGTGCTTCAAATTGGCCAATACACACAACATCTCACCCAACTCTTGCTGCCTGATGGCGCTGGGGAACTCTGAATGCACCTGATGGTGTTGGTTGACTGTAGCTCAGACTTGCTCATAGATCTCAACGTTAATGGATGGCTCACCCAACGGTCAGCTAGTGGTTTGGGGGGATGATGCAGTTTGATGCTGCCCCTGTATGCCCAACGAGTACTGGTCAATGCGTGGCCATTGACTGCGCTGGGAAACCTGCAATACTTGTGCCAATATGATGCTTCAAAGCAACTTTCTCTTGCCAATCATTGACCATAGTGCTAGCCATAGCAGCCTTGAAGGTCAATATCTTTTTTAGATTGCTTAACAATTGTCTCGGGGACCTACTACTTAAACAGGGGTTGCCATTGGCTAATCACCGTTGCCATGCTGCGCTGGTACTCATAGCTAAATCCCAAAATGGAGGGAAAACTCGAAAAGGCCAGGTTCAACCTCCGCACAGGAAAGTGATCAGAATGGGAAATGCGGTGCTGAGCGGCTCCCAAAGAAATGATCCCCCAAGGCCAGCTTGCCACCAGTGAAACCGTCACTTTGGTGTGGAGGGGGGCCGCAAGTCATGGAAACGCTCAGCGAAGTTCGACCATGCGACCCACTAGTCATCAGTGGACCCAGGTCATTGATCCAATGGTCAGCCCCTGCCTCCTCACTGCTGGTGTCCTGCCAAGGGACAGCTCGGATTCCACATTTAGGTCTGGAGAGGCACATTTTGTCTCGTGGGTTGAGGGTTAGCAGCGTCAACCCTGAAAAATACACCATGCAAACCTGTAGTACAAAATTCAGCTATGGCAGCTATGGTTATGGTTGTTCCCTGACTGATGATTAATAGCTATGGGCTAGGGGGGCAGTATGGGTGGTGACTAGCCATATCGAGCTATCAAAATTATTCTTACGACATCGCCATCCGCACATACGCTTCAGCCCCGCCTTCTCCTCTTCAGTCACCTTCTGTTCGCTTTGGTACCGGAGATTGAAGCGCAAAGGCCTGTTGGCCGTGCATGGCCGTGCCGTCGTGATATGAAATTGTACAGTGCAGGCACAAATGAAAACGGAGGGACAAGAACTGTGGTAAACATTTTTTTTTGGCCTGAGCGAACGAGAACTATATACAACAAAGAACCATACAAGAAGAACTATGCAAAAAAAATTAGGTATGGTGACACAAAAGCAACTATGGGGGGTTCTTGAAATTGGGGTACCCCCAAATCATCCAATAAGATCAAGCATTGATAGTAATAAAATGTAATAAGCCATCCATAGCTCCCGGGTTCCCAATTCATCTTATGGCAGCATCGCGCATGACGCGAAGCATCGAGCCATCCAAGGTCCGGGCAACTGGAAGTCCAGCTGGATGGTTCCGCACCTAGGAAGCCGGATCAAGAAGAACCATGGGTTCAAAGTAGGGAAAACCATTGGATTTTCCATGGATTTTCTATGGACTTTCTATGGTTCAGTAGGAGTTTCTGAGGGAAAACGATGGGATTTTCCATGGTAGACTCTGTTTTTTTTGAAGTGAAACAAGAGGAAAGCCATGGATTTTCTGTGGATTTTCTACGCTTAACTATGGTCTTTCATGGGGAGGCATAAGGAAACCATGGAATTTTCTGTCGATCTTCTGTGGATTTTCTGTGCTGAACTAGCTATTGGAAGCATAATGAAAACCATGGAATTTTCCAGGGTGAACTCTGGTAAATTCTGGTCGGTTAATTGATGTTAACAACGAGAAGTAAGCATAACCAGGAGCTAATTCTAATTGACTACTTCTGGTTCTTTGATGGTTGATTGTGGTTAGTTGATGATTGGTGAATTGATTGTCATGGCAACTGTTGGCCTTGGCAACTGCTGGGTGGGGTATTCTCTGCTCAACGCCTGGGTTTCCAAAAGGAGACTTCTTCGCTTGGTGGCACTGCGGTGGTTGGTGCTAGGGAAAACCCTTCTTGGAAGGGGAAAAAACCCTGGACAAGACTAAGGAAGATGACAAGTACCAGGGATGCCACAGAGGCAATGGCACCATTGTCTAGAATGCTGCTGTCCTCTGTAGGAAACTTCGATCGGATCGCTTTCGGTACGTCAGGCTGGCGTAAACTTTGGCCCATGGTTTACTACCTGCAGCCGTTGCTTCGGTGCAGAGATACATAACAATCAACCAACTGCGGTTTGCGTTGAAACGCTGCTCGATGATTGTGGATCTCCCAGTCATAACCCCCCCCAAAAAAAGAAAACGAGACTCTGGACATGATTAGTTGGCCCCAGTTTAAACATCAAGTTGATACAGCATGAGAAATCCATCTTGCGAACCCACCATGTAAAACATTTGATTGTAAATCATCGCCGCAAGTTCAGAGGGTAAGTCTTCTAATAGCAGTTGGTTACTTGGATGTGCACCTCGACTTAGTAAGTGGTCACTGGCCATGGTTTCTAGGGGTTATAAGCTACCTTATAGGGCTCATAACCATGGTTGTATCCCCAGCTGCACATCCAAGTGGGTACCACCAACCAGATTTGGTGAACGAACCCTCCAGTTAGCCATGGTTTCGTAAAGTGGTTACCAGCTACCTTATAGGAGAACCATGGCTTCACAAACCCCAGGTGCCCAGCCGTAGAACCCTCCTGGCCAGCTCTACCCACAGCACGTCCCGCTGGGCGTCCCGGCTGATGCCCGCGTCCCAGCGCATCTTGCAGCTGGATATCGATCTTCGGGCCATAGAAAGCGCCTCAACCCGCGCAGTGCTGCAACGGCAGCTGGGACAACTCAACATCTGGCATCACTAAGTAGCCGTTTGTAGCTCTAATTTGATAATTAACTAACTGACTACCTAACTAACTGACTAACTAACTAACTGACTAACTAACTAACCAAACATTTGGTGGGGATAAACTTACAGTTGAACAAAATGGCTGTTGACAACATACTTATGTTAGTTATCCCTGAACTGTTAGCAACAGTGCATAAACGTTAGTGCAGTTAAAGGATAACTAACATAACATTTGGCTGCAGTTAAGGGATAACTGACAGTGCCGTTTGTGAGCAGTTAGTTATTGATTCATTCCTAGTTATGCAGCTGATGTTTTTGCCGGGGCTTCCCACGGCTTGCCCTCCAACGACTAAACAGTTGCCGTTTACCTGTTCGTGATCGGGGATGAGGCAGCAGTTTGATAACTAGCTGCGCAACATTGAGCGTTATCTGGCTGTCCTTAATCCTGCAATTAGATGTTGCGTAAGCAGGTGGAACCACACAATTGCAAAACAGCTAGTTCAACCAGCTGACATTAATGCATACCCAACATATATATGTGTGTTGGTACTGGTGTTGCGGTAACCAATAGCATAACTCTAAGGCGGGTTCAAAGCCAAAAGAAACACAGGTATATCATTAATCATATATACTCCCATTTCTCTCTCTCTCTCTCTCGCTCTCTGGCAACATTTCCCAGGCGTGTTGGTTAGAAGTTGTTCAATTGACAGTTGTTGGTTGGTGAGTGATTTACAAGCTCAAGTGGCCGAAATCGCTAGACCCCCCCATCTTTGATGGTAAGCCATGGTAAGAAGCTATGGTCGAACTTGCGGTGGCGGACCCCTGGCGGACCCTTAGGGGTAAACCCCTGGGCGCCTGGCCTCGCTCCCAACCAGCCAACTCACCACCCTCAGCTGACTGCAGCTCTCAGGGCCCGAGCCATCTCCCTTCTTGAGACTCCAAGGTTTGCCGGTCTCCTCGAGGGCCTGGCGCGGGTTGCCATGGCGCTGAATGATTCACCCCCAGGGCACTGGCAGGGTGAATGGTTTGTGCATGGTGAAGATCACTTGTCAAAATCACATATCTGAAACCAAGCACTTCAGATGGTTCATCTTATCTGAAAATCCTGGTGCCACAAGAGATTCAGCTGTACAAATTAGAGCGGGTAGTGTTTCTATCTGAATGAGTTGGTTAAGACATATTAATAGTTGTCTGCTAATTTTAGATACCCACTGGTCAACATAGGTATTTTAAGTAGTTGGTTAACACATGCTGGATACCACTAGTTGTCATTATGAACCCTTATAATTTTAGCCACAAATAATCATTCACCACTAAGTAACCACAGATTACAGCCACCGCTATTAAGGTACCACATGGTACCACGATTTCTGGAGCCCTTTGGTTGATACACAGTAGATCTCTAAATCGCTGAGACCCCTGCGCTGGCTGACCAACGCATTGGTCCGCCACGCCAGTGCCACCAACTCATCAACGTTGTGGTAGTCAACTGCTGGTCATCAGCGTTTAGATACAAACACGGCCATACATATGTAGTCAAAATTGTAAATGCATTGCATTTAAAATCAACTCAGAAATGCGTGTATGGTGCAAATATGACAAGTATTGTTGAACGCACATTTGTAAAAAAACATCTTCATGTCTCACCCATATGTCGCAGCACTCATCCCCCCACAAAACGTTGCCTGTTTCCCACGACCTGCTGGCTCTATAGAACCAAACTGAACAGTTTCAACACAACCAGCAGTAAAGATGTCGTCACCTTGCCCTCGGCCCCCAGGCATGTTAAATGCTTCGGAGTTACCATCAGTCACCATGACTACACATTGCCGTAGCTGATGAACCATCCTGATGCCTGTTGATGGCTAGTAGCCAAAGGGCTTCGCCCAGTTGTGTCAGTTCTTTTGCCCAGCTCTGATCAATTGCTTGGATATCACTGGCGTCCCTTGTTTTGGCCAATTCAAACGAACCCTAAGAATTGGCGGATTCCAACCCTCACTTCTGATGTGGAAGTGATACGTGCGCGGCAGCCCAGCCTGTTGCAGTTGCTCCTCTGCTCTCTCCCATAGCCTCAGCGAGGTTGGGAACCGCCCAGCTACACGTCATCCTTGGGATGTACCCGTTTCGTCCATGGCATGTGCCTTGGCAAATCTAGTGGATTTCTGGGGGGGAGGGTTCAACGTGAATCCTGGGAAACCTGTGGCGCCCTCTTAGCAGGGGAGCAAAGAACGAGGGTTTTCGAACAACTGGCGCCTCAACCTTCCTCCCCACAACCATCCCTGCAGCAGCAGCCATCCTCCGCAGCGCCAGGAGAAGTCTTTTGTTCTTCTGTGCCGCGCAGGCCTCCATGATTTTCACAAGTTGATGGTGGATAAGTCCTGGGCTGATTTCGTGGTTGATGCAATGGCGGTTGGTACAATGGTTCATAATGGTGGTTTATACTGAGTGATGGCTTATCAGCTGGTGGTTGATGCATATTGATGCTGCCCCCTGGAATCAACTTGAGACGGAGAGGAATCTTGATGATGACACATTCTCTCGCACCATGTTGCTCTATCAGTGTGCTTGGTCTTCAAAATTGCACCTTGAGAATGGAAGCCAAGAATATGCTAGCAAGAATTGCAAAAAGGTATCACTTGGAGTGGGGCAGAATAGTTTGAATTGTCAGGTGGGGCCACGGTGCATTGCACTGAATTATTCACATGCTTCAGCTGATCTATTGCGCTTGGCAAGGCTGCATGACCACGGTCAGTCTATTGCTGCTATCATTTGTTCAATCTGGGTTCGTCACATCCCAGCGTCCCATGGTAGTTGGTCACTATCCATTTGACTTAAATTCAACCAAATCAATGGGAAGTCAGTTAACGGGTTCTTGTGGTTTGTTAGTACCCAACCCTTTAACGACCTTTCTTGCAATGACCAACCTATTGGTCAGTGGCTTTGTGGCCAATTCCCACCGCCCTGAGAAATGCGAAGCTCAATTCCTGGCCATGTTTTTTGACATTCCCAAATGGCATGCCCCAAAAGCCAAAAAGCCCAAACACTGCAGTCAAATTCATAAATTGATTGCATCTAAGCCTATGTTTTCACATCCTCTGGAACCAACGATTTCTGCTAGCACTATCATCGTGGGCCACGGGTGTTGCCATGCACTCCAACCGTTCCCAGGAGCGCGCCTGGGTCACCAAGGCAGCAAACCCACCAGTTTCTGTCCCAACTCCTGGGGGGACCAGCTGCTGGTGCTGGTTGTTGGTCTCGTTGCTGGTATTTTTGGTTGCTGGCGGTTGCCGGTAGCGGCGGTTGTACCATGGCACTTGCAGTGGTTCAGAATGGTTGAATCATGGAAAACGCCTAGAAAATGCACAGAAGATGCTAGGTAGTTCTTGGAGAAAGTCGCAAGAGTACAATGTTTTCGGTACTCTATAAGCTTCACTCAAAATAAGGTGCTGAACGTGCTGTAGTGACATACGTTGAAATTCTCAGGCGGTGGCTGAAAGTCCATGAAGTCAAGCTGGGTTCGATCCTGTTTTCACAAGTTATTCTATGCGGACATCAAGAGGTGATAAGTCATCAGTTCAAACCAAACCCTATGCTTCCAATTGCCATGAAATAGTAGTTAATCAGCTGGTTTCTACTATTGTTGTTTGGGGTTGGTTACCTATTCTAAAGCACTGGAAGGTGGGAAACCCATGCAAACTCATAGAAAGCCAATGACTAGAAAAAACATACACAACGGAAATCATGTCAATCATGTAAACTAGAATATACTTACGCCCAAGTTTTTCCATCCTTGATGCTTACGATCATAGATTCACAAGCAATCCAACACCCAAGCAGAATCCGCATCTTGTTGTAGCTGATTTTGTTTTTGGTTGGTTGGTGTTGGCTGATTCCATGCCTGAGAGCCCCAAACCGTGGCAATCGACCCTCGCCAACTTGTCCAAACCGAACAACCCTCCATCAAACAGCCCAACCATCATCGGCGATGCATATCAGCTGCTACTGGTAAAACCTTGGTTCAAGCGAATCCTGGAATTCCAACACCGATAAATCCATGATTGATCATTTTTGGTATGGAGTAAACCCGTTGGCCAAACCAGCTGGTTGTTACGAGAAAAACTCTTTCCGTCGAAATCCCAGGCTAAGTATCCATCTCAGCCAAGATGCTGTGAGTTCTGCGGGCCTGGGCAGGGATGCTGATCATCATCATGAACCATCACCCCAAGGCGCGAACTGTGGCAACATCCCTCGCCGTGGCGAACAACCATCATACTACATACGTAAGGGTTGGTAATGGAAAGGATGTGTAATAGAATAAGACTAAACCCCTTCAAAGATTTCAAAGGAAGTCGCCAGTTGAATGGATGCCCGACTAAACAACCCAACCAAGTCGCTTCTGCACCTGTGCATATCATATCGGATGGAAACGGATTGGCCTAGCTGCCCCATGGTGGAGGCCCCTGCCTGCCATGCTCCTCGTCCGGTGGAGCGTGGGGCAACTCGTGCCTTGATCGAAGAGGCAGGAGCAGCTGCTCAGGGCCATAGGGATACCTCATGACATCATATAACATATCCTCAGGTTACCCATAAATCCTCATAACATCATATGATATCCTCATATTACCATATACTACCTCCATATTACCTCCTTAAAGCCGCAAGGGATGCCCCAACCACCAGCGCCACCGCTGCATCTCAGCGTCTCCAACGGATCTTCATCCAGCAGCGGCCGCCGCTCCTTCCACCGCCTCACGCGCGCGTCCCGAGAGGCGCGCTGTGGCACCGGCGCGCCCGGCCCGGCGTCGTAGGCCAAGGTGCCTGGGGGGACGTCCCAACGGTGGGGCCAAGCGTGGCGTTGATGGTTGGTGTCTATGGTTGTGGTGGTTGATGGATGGCTTGTCATATGATTATCTGGTATGTTTTCCATATGGATCATATGGTTCATCATATATGTTAATATGGTGGTGAATGGATGGCTCATGGTGGTTCATGGTGATTAATGGTTCTAATTGCGCGAGAGGTTTGATTCTCAACACTGTGAACACTCAGTATTGCGACATGTGGGGACAAAAACCTTTTTGAGGACATGATTCACAAATGGTGAGCTTGAGATGGCTCGGAATATAACATCAAGTTCAAGACGCGCAACATGAACTAGAGAATCGCGTGACTCTAGCGTGGGAACTTGTGACAGGTAGAATTGAAGCCACTATTGAGCTATGTGTTTCTCGCAAGATAGACGCCCACACAAACCAACCAACCAACAAACAAACAAGCACGCTACCATACACTAGAGCAACATGCCCAAACCATCGCAGCCCCCGGAATCCCAAGTGTTCTGCAGTGGCAAGATCGCAGCCCATCTGATTCCACACCGACCTATCAATGCCACCAATCGATGCAACAGTTGAAACTGCTCAGTTGGTTTGGATGGCATTGAGACATGTCAGCACGAGCTATCGTGATAATGAATTGGTGAGCTTTCCAGGCTTTCGCTGATCACATCACAAATTTGCGAGTACTTACATGTACAGTAATTACTAACAATTTAACAACAAACCCTACTGTTCTGAATAGTCATTTGCCAAAAGGATGATTAGGATTAGGCAGTACTCCGACTCTGACAACAATCAAGGCGAAACAACCCAGAGAATCTACCGTTAGTAATTCATAAACTTGCGCCTGCAGCGGTCTCGGTCTCTCCGCACTCTTACTTTTTTCTACCCTTTCTCCGCGACCGGCACAGGGTGCCACGACTTAGCTAGCGTGGCACACGCAATTGCCACGACCTAAGCTTCGTTGCCAGCACTGGCAAAACCAATGGCATGGAATGGCCAATGTCAACCAGAATCCGATTCCCCATCAAATAACAGGCCTCGTCTCCATTTCAAGAACACTGGTTTATCGAAATTGGCTCTATAACAAGCACATCTTTTTGAGGGCCACCGAAATTGTGAAAAAAATGACGACCATGTTGACCTCTTTGTTCGAACCTGTCGCTGGAGCGTGGTTGGAAGATCAATCGCATACATGATTCAAAAAAAATCAGGGATGATGATGGGTGGAAGTGTAGATGGATATCATCCCATGACTAGTCAGGGGTTTCATGAGTTGGATGATTATCAACACTGGGCATCCCATCAAAACTGCTGGAAAGAGCTCTTCTCGTGAAACAAACTTCTCGTTGGAGCCCCTCTACTGGTTGCATGCCGCAACTGCTGGCTATATTTCCTGATGAACTTATGCCTGACACCGACCTATCGGGACCTATCGCTTTCTGGGACCCCATGTCCACACATGAAACCAGTGCGTCGTCCTCCTCTGCGGCAGGTGATGGCGCAACCGATGCACGCAGATGGCGGGTTGGCATTGGCTAGACCCGCACAGCAGGGAGCCTTTGCGCCGGGAGCCTTCGCGCTTCTGTGGGCAACTGCTCCTTCAAGCCACGACTTCTGGGACCCCATGTCCACACATCGTCATATGATGGCGTCCCGTCCTCATCCGCCAGGCTAGCTGATGGTCATCATCATCGTCGTCGTCATCATGGATGAGCATCGTTGGCCATCAGCCATCATCAACCAGGCCATCATCCACAATAACTACTATGAATCGCCAGACGTATGACCTCACCAGGGTAATACCTACCGC
>VSDK01019070.1:215885-227466 GCA_009767595.1 Symbiodinium kawagutii | reverse complement strand
ACCATTGCTCTGTGGGATAATGTTGCTTATTTGGACCGCTGGAGCTGGAAAACATGGGCTGAAGTGCAAGCTTTAAGAAAGCAGATATTCGATTTGAAAGCGGAACTTGAGCGCTTGAAAGCAGAACTGGTTGTTCGCAAAACTGCGAGAAAGGTTCAGAGACGTATTGCCGTGATTAAGAAAGTTCAGAAGAAGAAGATGTGATGACTGGAACTTGCCGATGATCGGCGCCAAATCCTACTACCGGCGGCGGTGTCCCCGTAGCGGACGGACATTCTGTGATTCTGTGTTGTTACTGGGCAATGAACCCACCGACATGCATTCATTTCTTGCGCTGATAAATGCTTTACACGATGTCTCAGGGTCAGGAAATATTACTTTTGGAAATGCTGCCAGGCTTGGCATCTTGCGGCGCGCGTTCTGGCTGCGCTTTGGTGCTGCGCTGAAATTTGCAGAGGCAATGTCCGAATTTGAAGGTTGTCGTTCGATTGTCCTGGGAAGTTCGTTGCTGACAGACGATCCGTCCAATTTGATTTACAATTCAGTGGCACGTTTTCCTCAGATGAGTTCTTGCTTTTTGTAACATTTCGGTTCAAGACACAGCGTCTACATTCGACGATTGCTTGCGTTTGCATCATGGACGCTGAAAACTTGCGGGATGTGGGAAACGAGGACAGTTCTGCTGCAGAGATGAGAAGCTCTCGTCAAGACCCTTTGGCCGATAGCCGGCATTTGGAAGCAGCTTGTGCACCAGTTCAGTTCATGGAGATTTTCAGCAATCCCAGAGTGGCACCGCATGTTGGTTTGATGGGAATGACCCATGGGCCAAGCATCGATTTGGGCACGGGATGGAACTTGTCGTTGAAATCCTGCCAGATGGCTTTGTTGAAACTCATTGACAAACTTTGCCCATTGCTCTTGATGTTGAGCCCTCCTTGCACGGTATTTTCGCAAGTGCAGTACAGTATGGAAGGACGCCGCAAAGACCAACAGGCTTGGAACAAGAAGTACCGTGAGGGTTTGGCCCTGTGGAAGTTTGCGTGCGCTCTGTTCAAAAGGCAATTGGACAATGGGCGCGTGGCAATCATCGAACACCCATGGCTCGCAACTTCTTGGAAGCTCAATGTCACGATGGCGTTACTTTCTCGAGACACGGTCTATGAGTGCATTTTTGATCAGTGCTTGTTGGGACTGGTAACGAAATCGCAGAGACCTGTGCGTAAAAGAACAAGGTTCATGACCAACGCACTGAACATGGACCTTGCTTTTTTCAGGTGCTGCAATCATCAGACTTGCACACACCCTGGAGTGAGTCACACATGGCTGCAAGGCTCTGAAGGTGGTCAATCGCGATGCCGTACTGCTCAGACTTACCCGCCAGAGATGTGCCGTCGTTTGGCTCTGACTGCGCAGAACCAGGTGCGATGATTGATGATGAGCCTGATGATGAGTCTGAGGCAGACATGGTTGCTCGGCGTCTTGCTGGGCATTGAAGCTGCTGGACATGAATTGGAGTCTCATTGCTGGCGTCAACCTGGCGGCGTTGTCCCCGGTATGCATTTCAAATTAATGTGAGCGCATGGAACTCGTGAAGCTTCGGGATCTTCTATCGGCGGCGCTGTCCTCGTAGAGGGGACTGAAGCTTTGTTGTTTCAGTGTGTTCTCTGTTTAGTGCACCGGACTAGCAATTCAAAGTGCAAACCAGTCCATTGTCACTTCTTGATAAATAGTTTAGACGATCAATGATTACCACACAATCCGATAAATTTCTTGGAGATTCGATCAGGTGATGCCGGCTTGGCTTGAACTGCTCGAGCTACTTGTATGGCAACTGTGCAGGCGCGGGGGGCTTTTCTTGTCATGTGACAAACATTGACTTGTATTAGTGCTTTCGGAACTTGAAATATTGACCTTGTCGGTTTTGATTGATCTTGAGCTGATGAATGATTGACATGCTGTTTCAGGATTGCAAAAATCAAAAGTCGGTAAGTGATTTTTGGAAATGCTGCCAGGCTCGCCACGCTTGCGGCGGATCGTGACTGCGCTGCGGCGCTGGGTCAAAATCTGCAGAGGCGCTGTCCGAATTTGAAGTATGTTCTGCAATACTTTTGGAATGCTGATTGATGACGATGATTGTCTAATTATTTTACTTGACATGTCCAGATGAATACTCCTTATACTTGGAAAGAGTTTTGGCTGGAGCTTCAAAAAAAAAACTTGGTAGCATGGACGTAGGCCCTGAAGTGTTTCGAGGTTGGCCTTGGAATCGAATTTGTGGAGCTGTTGGGACCTCCAAAAACTTCACATTGGCCAGATGTATCTGATACATCTGGTTTATATTGACCGGGAAACCCCGAGGTTGGCCTTGGAATAGAGTCTGTAAAACTGTCCGGGACTTCCAAAACCTGCAAATTGGCCAGATGTATCTGATACATCTGGTTTTTATTGTCTGGGAAACCCTGAGGTTGGCCTTATAATGGAGTCTGTAGAGCTGTTGGGGCCTCCAAAAATTTCAAATTGGCCAGATGTATCTGATACATCTGGTTTATATTGACCGGGAAACCCCGAGGTTGGCCTTGGACCCACGCTCGCGGCGGATGCTGGCTGCGCTGCGGTGCTGCGCCGAAAGTCGCGCTTCATCACGTGGAAAAAAGTGGTGAAGACGCACGATTTGTTTTTCACACTTTCTGTTGCGCAAGTTTACGTGTAAGCATTCGGGTTCGTGGGCTTCATCTTGTTTTTGGAAAATGTCAACCCAGACGGCACGAGGCTGTTTGCCTCATCAGCCTTGGAATGGAAAAAATGTGAACCCCAGATTGATGTTAACATATGTTAACCATAGGTTAACCAATAATTTAATCGAAACCAGTTGGCTTAACTGGAGGATATCCCCTATGAGTCACGGCACATGACAGAGCTGTTTGCGGTATGTTTATGAAGATTTGTAGCTCTCCCATGAGTCGGAATAGCCAAAAAGTCAGGCTTATGCTCAGTATTCCCCAAGAACCCCACCATCCCAGACCTACTTTGTGTTGCTTCCGCCTTACCCAATAGAAAAAACGACCACTGAAGGTGGAAGAACACAATGCAGCGGATGAATCAAGGGATGAATCGCCCAAGGATTTGTTGGTTGTTAGGGGTGCTTGGGGGGAGGTGCTTGGAAGGTGCCTGGAACGGCATGCGAGGCCTGAGAACATCCAGATGCTGCCCCGGATCCATCTCTTCCAGGGCACTGCCTTGAATGAGAACGATCTGCCCGGAGGCTCAGAAACCGCGAATCGCTCAGATCCAGTGATGTGATGCACGTGATCTGCAGGTTTCGAGGGGCTGGTGGTTGATCATCTCATGTTGTGAAGAGCTTTGTTTCATCAAGGCGGGATTCCCACTATGCATGTTCAAACATGCCTGCAAAGTGCCATGTTTCACATTGTGACGTACACCTAGTGTACACTATGTGTGTATACATAGTTTCGCACCAGTTGCTCATGCCAAAAGCTGCGGGGAAAAGAGATCCAACTTTGACATGGATCTATATGACAATTAGGAAACATTCCGAGCTACATATCGAGTCATCCACAGATGGTGAGCACCCCCAACCTGTCAAGCTGCTAGTAGGAAATCGGCACGGTCAAGAGCCACTTGCCTTTTGTTTCTTTGAGCCAAGAGCTATCCCTGTTCAGATCCGCCTGTCATCCACAAGCTTCATTTTCACATGCTCACAATTGTCTAAAGTTCAGATTTAAAAGAAACGTAATGCAAGCGGCTGTGTGCGCTATAGGGATCTATGTTGCACCCGGCCACTTCTAAAAACCAATGGCCAGAGGCAATCTGCTTGGTTACACAACCCTTCTGTTGTGCCATCAAATGTGTCCAAATGTAGAGAAAACCTTTGGGTCATCCATCCACCAACAGTTCAAACTCCGGTTCTTGGCCATCCAGCTTCAATGCCGCTTTCAGAGTTGAGAGCGACGGGCACACGAAAAGATGCCAACCTGAAGTGACTGGCAGTGACTGGCATTATAAACCCACAGGACCCACAGGTAGCCACCTCACTAATCAACCCTGTAGAGCGCAACTCTCAAACCATTCCTCAAGTGCCGCAGGCCTCAAAACAGATCCCTACTCTCCATGAATTCCAAAGCCTCAAATGGGCACAAATGGACATTGAAGCGGAGGTATTTTTTCGTGCCTTTCTTTTGGCTTCCATGGAATTCATAAAGCAGCAATTGTTTTTCCAGAAATAACTGGGTTCATTGTCATGGATCGGATCTTCCATTGCAGCTGGGTTTACGTTCCCACTTGCGCTTCCCTCGCTTCCATTCATTTCCTGGCAACTGGTCTTAATACTGTGAATGGTTAATGGTTAATGTTCACTTGATGGTTTATTACATCATAAAACACAGATGTTGCCCTGTTGCTGCCTTTGCTTCCCTTACAGTATATCCATCCATTATTTTGGATGTGCATCCCCTCTGAGTAGCTGGTTCCTAACCATGGTCATATCCTAGCTGGTCGTAGAACTCACCGTGCATGGCGCTCCCTCCAAGCACCGAGCATGGCGCCGCGCTACCGCACCGTTGTGCTTTCCGGGCTTCCGCTGGCGCTGGCGCTCTGCGGCTGCTTTGCGCTCAGCTTTTTGGGAAACTGGAAGGCGCTGGAGCATGGGAAACCATTGGGTGGTTTATGGTGATTCATCCTGGTGGATGGTGGTTGATGGTGGTAAAATAACGGTGAAATGATGGTGATATAATGGTGATTTCTTGATGGATTATGACAGGTGATGGTCATTGGTGGCGTGAATGATAGGTGATGATTCATGATGATGGATGGTGGTGGATGGTCCTTGAACAGCAAACCTAGCAATAACTATCCCCAGGGATGAACGACTGCCATCAACAACCCGAAATAACGACCTTACTAGTGGAGCTGTGCCCGGTGGTTGATGGCATTTTGACGGTGATGAATATGGTGGTTTCTCAAAACAGGGGTACCCCAAAATGGTTGGTTTACTATTAAAAATAAGTATGGATGGATGATTTGGGTATTTTGAGAAACACCCATATGGATGAACAATTGCCAAGTATATCCAACAGCTATCAAGAACGAGCAACTGTTCGTCAATTCAACAGCTATCAGGAATTAATGAATCAATAGAGATGAGCAAGAGTAAGCAACTGTAACCAGCAATAGCAGGCTGACTACAAGCTGACCGGTGAGACTGGAACAAAATCAGCAAGGGCTATCCATCTATCCGAAACCCAATGAATCTCAATGGCACCATTGGATTTACCTAGCCACCACAGAGGAGGGCAGCCGTGGGTTTTTCATCGCAGGCTCAGCAGGGTGGCCCACTGGTAGCAATGACACCATGTCATGATATCAGGCTGTCTGGGAACATCCGTGGAACCCACGGATTTGAAGCACTGGAAGCAAGATACACATCCAGGATTGAAATTCTCAACTTCAGAGACTTAGAAACTACTCATTTTCCCTGTCACGCAGATGGCACGGAGGCACAAGCAGCCGGCCCCAGAGAACCGCTGATCGGCTTGAGAGCAGCACGGAGGAAAGCACCGCCCAAAGAATCTTTACCGCAGATGGTGGCCGACCTTATTGCTATATGACGGCTGCTTCATGTCGCTTTTGCTTCTGTGACTGGTGATTCACTCAACCTGTGGTGCGAGAAAAACAGGCTGAGCGCATGGTGACCGTGGCAGAGGGGTTATCCTGGTTGTGCAAGTTGATGAGTTTGTGTATGTGTGCATAAACATCTAGATGTATATAGATGTATCATGACTAATTAGATCCTGTGATGCATACATGCACACATGTATCGCTTCGATCTATCCACCGATTAGTCTACCTATTGATCTATGCATCCATACACGCATACATTACACACACTTACTACACTACCATAGGCTACATTGCATCACTCTGCATACCTGTACTACTGGTTCACATGCTAACTTCTCATTCAGGGTGGCGACTCAGGAATTGGAGGTGGTGTCGGGTTTGTCCGTTTTAGTGGACTTTGAGATGCAAGGCGTGGGGTGCCGTGGAGTTTCGCATGCCATGCCAGAATCGTGCATCATTGAAACACTTAGTATCAACTAGTAGCGGTAGTCATGATGACTACCAACGGTAAATATGATGATCAATGATGGTTGATCATGACTAGTGATGAGCCATAGCGGTTCTTTCAACGCTTGTTTCAAATTATTAATGAACTAGTCAATGATTAATCTTGGTCGATGACTGTTGGGAGTTGATGATTTCCACATTTTTTTTGGACATGTTCATTCCGGGATGACGTCCAGCGACGAGAACAATAATCTTGGGGCTCGAAACCACAGACAAGCTCACGGTTGAGGGTCGACGCTCTGTATTTTGCCAAGCACAGATGGAAAACTGGACCGGATCCACCACTTCATCAACATATAACATAGCTTTTCCCAGTGAAATGGTACGAGTGCACCCTTGCACTGCAACATGGCTGTGGATGCCAGATACAATCGATGATTGAAGCACGGGCCTGTGCCAGATTTCGGGCTGATCACTGGTACTCAACTGTGGGCGATACGCAATCTACGCATATCTGATCTCTCTTAACGACTCTAAAATCACAATACGGCAGTTGGACTATTGATAGCATCATCAACGGGACTTTACCATTATCAACCAGAAAAATGAACCATCAATGAACCATTAAAAAACCTACTAACCGTCAATGAAGCGTCTTTCACTGGTACCATCATTCACTGAAAAAAAAGCACTGTGACCCAGTATCATCCACCAATCCCCCAAGAAGTCACCATCAACACCAATCAACGGTCAATTTCACCAAGCATAATCAACTTCGAACCAATGAACTTCAAATCAACTTCGAACCATGCATTTCAAGCATCAACTTCAAATCAACTTCGAACCAATGAACTTCAAGCATCAACTTCCACCAAGAATAAATCAACTTCCACCAAGCATAACCAACTTCAATGGAACCATCAACTTCCACCCATGGCGAAGCACAGTTGGCCATGGCCAGGCATCGATGGCAGCCCCCTGACGTGGAAAGACGTGGGGAGTCCCGTGGCCTTCGTGGCCGGCGCCCAGGAGGTACCGGAGCCACTGAACTCCGGGGTGCTGGGCGACTTGGCGGGTGACAACGGTGGCAGGGTGGAACGGCGGGGTTTGAAGGGCTGGAAAAGTGGATGGAAAATGCTGGGAAAATGGATTGGAATGGCTGGAAAAATGGTTGGACATGTGGTTTGAAATGGACATGTGGTTGGACACGTGGTTGGACATGCGCTTGGAAATGAATGATGGTCGGAAATGGTTGAGAAAAATAGTGGTTGGAGATGGTTAGAAGCGTCAGGTTGTGCTTTGGAAAGACGGCGAGGCCAACTGCAGTAAGGCGATTCGTCTGGAATCCGTGTGCAAGTAATGGTCAACCAAAGGTTTGATGATGGAATTTGTAGAAGTTGCTTGAAGCATATGCTGAACCTATTTTTTGAAGAACATTTGCACTAAGTGGTGGCCAACGGATCGAGATGGGTTGGGCACACCATAACCAGCTTGCAACTTCGCCAGTGCCTCGAGGGATGGTGTGCGGGGAAAGCAAGCGGCTCCTGGCATACGGCGAGGCGGATGAAGGTGGGACGCCATCGGATGGCTGGGAAGAAGTGGATGGCTGGAAGATTTGCATCTTGGGATCTTGGGATTTCTTGCTTTTCTAGTTGCCATTGGCCATCCAACGAAGTGACAAGCCATGGGTATCTTGGGATTTGCTGGGAGCAATCAATGGTTTTCTTTTTTTTCCTTCCAGTTCTTTTCTTCAAGATCTGGGGGGTTTTCCCGTCCACGGCACCAAATTCATGTTGGGGACATGCGTTAGGGCTACGGATCTGTCGGAAGAGTTCCCATGATTTTAGGCACACCGAAGACCTGGAAGATTTTCATAGCCCTACAACGGTCGGAAGTCGTCATGCTTTGGATACTTACATAGCCCTACTTACAACCAGCTGGTCACCTACTATAGTGGTAACTGGAAGGGTAGGGCTACTTACAACAGTCGGAAGTCGTCATGTTTAGGCCGGACCACTCCTTTTTTTGTGGGGGTAGAAACACGATGTCGCCGATCTCCGGGGTGTTTTGCGTTTCTACTCTTGAACCTAAACTACCCTGGGATGAAGTCTTAAGGGTCAGCATCTAAATCCAGATGAGATTCAGAGTGAAAGCATCCAATTGTCTTTCATAGATGTACTTCATGGCTCCCTGTGGCTGGTCTTTACCTTTCCAACAAGCCAAAGGTTACAGCAGATCAACCTTAGGACTCGGTCACGAGGACGTTTTTCGTGACCCAAAGAGATGCTTAACGTGTGTCCTATCATCCCCAAGTCATGGTTGTGATTCGACCGAACTACTAAGCTGGGAGGTGGGGTATGTGCAGGCTATAACTTGGATATAAACATGGAAGAAAACCCTACAACTACTGTATATCTTCTAGCCATGGATCATGGTTAATAACCAATTCCTGAGTGGGGGCTGCAGATCCACCAGCACATGGTCAATAAAATTGGAGTAAGCCTATTACCTAACCCCTATGACCACGGTCAGTTGCGATCCACCAGAGCTGTGTAGATCTCCGATCGCTGCCTCCAGGGGGCCAAGAGTTGTGGGAGATCTCCAATGAGAAGACCAAGTCCTGCGACCTGCCCCTGAACCTGGACATCACTCTGCGGCAGATCAAGGTGAAGCAGGTGGTCTGTGCACGGCAGGGAAGTCATGGGCTTAAATTGATGGATATCTGATATTCATGGTGAATTTTATGGGGTTAATGAGTGATATCTGGGTGTTTCTGAAGATAAGGGAATTCCCAAGTTGTGGTTGGTTGCTGAAAATGACTATTGGATGATTTGAGGGTACCCCCGTTTTGAAAAAAAAACACCATCTGATCTTTATGGTGAGGATGGGGTTGATGAGAGATATCTGCAAATCATGGTGAGTGATGGTTGACAGCTGCATGCACAGTAGTGCAAGGGTTTCTAGTAATGTTGAGATCTCGTTGATGACGTGAATGATGGTTGATCATTGATCTTCCACGTCAGGGATCACCAACAATGGGGCAGTAGTCGAGTGGTTTACCTGGAGGGACGAAAGTCGCGGTGAAGCTCAGTTGGTGCAGGCGATTCCATCCAGGAGTTGAACAGTTGGCTGCTGGGTAGTGGAGGTGAATGGTTAAAAGCTGCGATTCATGGTGAAGGCTTGCGGTAACGGTTCCGGTAACGGCTGCTTATGCTGGTTGTCGACGATGGTTAATGATAATAAATGATATTCAAAGCTGGTTGTTCCTGATGGTTGTTCATGATGCTTGTTGTCTACGCCCTAAACTTGATTATCACCACTAATTGACTAATCACTATTCAATCATGCAACCATTCAAGAGTCAAAAACAGTCTGATAAAGCTGGTCTGGCGGCCATTAGCAACATCGGATCAAGTCATTTGCCATGACAAATTTAAGATCGACATCCCGAACCTCAAAGCATTTCATCAAGATCAGTGCCGTTCCAGGATACCCGCGGCTTGGTGGTGCAAACCATCAAAAAGGGTGACGGCATCACCTTTCCTCAGAAGGGTGACCGCATTTCCGTGCATTACACTGGCAAGCTGGCCGCCAACGGGCGCAAGTTCGATTCCACCTACGATCGACCTTGGGACGAAGTGGTTGGGCGAAGTGGTTGGCGAGGATGCTAAAGATACACTTTTAGAAGCGTCAGAATTGTGGCTACTTAAAACTTGGATGGATTTTTATCCAATTACTGACCTTTTGTGTGGTGTTTTGTCCCCGGAGAATCTGCGAGCTTGGTAGTGATGGTAGAATGATCCGCAGACTTTCCGTCGGAGTCGACCCCAAGAGCTCTCAAGCAGCGGACGCTCCCCAGGGATGTTGGCAGCGACCGAGGACATGTTCCGTTTACCTTCAACATTGGCCTTGGCCGCTCGGAAACCTCAACGCTCGGATCATGGGGAAAATCCAGCGGTTACCGCAGTTGTTGGGACCAGCCGAACATGGGACAGGAACCAATCTATAGACTTTGTGAAGGCTGGTATCTACCATCTATAGACATAGTGAAGTATATTGATATCAAGTCTATTGGAGATTGGTATGTCCTACAACCACAGTGTCACAGTGAAGAAACCAATCTACACACTGCCAGGTCTCAGGATAGACTGTCGCTGTGGCCTGTCAGAGATCTAAATGAATGGATACTATCAATGGTGTATCCATGGTTCACGACCGTAGGTGACCCCAGTAGTAGTGGGAGAATCACCCAGGTTCATATGTGAAGTCATCCAGTGCCCAAAAATGGAATTAATGATTGATCAGAATCTGGTGAATGATCATCCAAGTACTACAGTTTTCATTTGCTAACGATCATATCTGGACAAGCATCATTGATGACATCAGTTTTTTATTTCTGACCAGAGATTCTCATCACTTGATACCTTAATAATCATCAGCCAACAGTAATACGGACGACAACCACTAGTACCAGTCAGCAGGTCGGTAGTACATACAACCACTGGTATATAATCATTTGGTTACTAACCTTGGTGAAAGATTTGATTGGTTCATCATTTGATCAACTACCATCACTTAGTTGACTGCTCTGTAGTTATAAAGAATGGTTGATAGTTGATAACCATGGTTCAGTAGTTATAAACTATGGCTAGTGGTATCCATGGTTAAGTAGTCATTGACTATGGTTGATAGTTTATAAACATGGTTAACAGTCAATCAAAGGAACTAAATATCAACGGCTAATAGTTAATAACCTAACGGTTAATAGTTAAATCAAAGGAACTAAATGTCCATGGCGAATAGTTGATCACAGGAACTACATCATCCTTCCACCATGGACTATTGGTTAAAGTAACCTGTGGCTGATTAACAACTATTAACCAGTTGGTTAATACCATCAGTTAGTTGGTTAAAATCAAGAAATGGCTGGAAGGGTGGTGATATACCATCAGTTAGTTGGTTAATACCATCAGTTAGTTGGTTAAAATACCATCAACTATTAACCAGTTGGTTACTATAGTTCGACTCATGGCTGGTGATTCTGCTGGGTCGCCCCGAGATTGGCTCCAAGGCAAAGTCATCGCCGGTTGGGACGCGGGGCTCATGAAGCTGTCGCAGGGCGAGAAGGCGGTGCTCACCGTGCCATCGGCCTTGGCGTATGGCCCCAGGGGCTATGGGACTCGTGGCGTTTCATGGGCTGGGTTGCTGGGAAAACACGAGCAGACTACATATATATTAATATATAATATAATATATATATATATGAGGGTTGTCCAGTTCGCCATGGTGGTACCAAACCATCCACTGTTCATGACCATGATTAATAGGGAAAAACTAAGTAATTCACTGGTTGGACAGACCCAGAGATGTTGGACATTGTGAGCACTGGAGATTCTAGGAATCAACCGGTAAAATGGGATTACCAAACGAGGCCGGCCGATGCGAGCAGAATCCGAGACCGGAATGAAATGACCATTGAACCTTTGGGCTTTCCCTA
>VSDK01019070.1:152820-215632 GCA_009767595.1 Symbiodinium kawagutii | reverse complement strand
TCCCTACAGCTTTGTGTTCTTTACGTGGCACTGTATACATCGTGACGTCTGAGCAGTCCCACGTTTATTTCAGCCGTTGGATGATCATGATGATGCCGTTGATGTACCCAACAGCTAGGACTAAACTCTCCGGGTCGTTGCTTCTCAGTTCTCTGCCTCGCTACCCAGTCCAACGGTCGCATCGTTGGTCATATCCCGCCGTCCTATCACCGAACCATGGCGGCCTCAGGAAACTGATCCCACCCAACTCCAATCTGGTCTTCGAGGTCCACCTCCTAAAGGCCCCCGGCGCTTTGAGGGGAGGTTCCCCATGCCACAGACCCTCCATGGCGTCCTGCACAGGTGAGCCGCTACAGTTTCTGATGTGCTGCTGTGCTGGGCTCCAAACCCTGCGACCGTTCGCGAGAAAAAAGGGAAGATCCACTGGGCTGGGGGAATTTGCATCATTTTAAGGCATGATTGGTTGGTGATGCTTGATTATTGACTCATAGTGGCCAAGAACTGCCAGAGGTTTGATAACTTGGCTATTGCCTTCTTCTTGTAATTGAGTTGGTGACTGTTGGTTAACCCAAAGACTCAACCAGCTTAGCAGAGTTGGCCAGCATGAATTCTGTGGAGGCAACCCAAACTGATGGATTTTTGGATGGGAGTTGTTCTGTACCCATCTCCTGGTTATGTCTTGTTTTGTCCAATAGTCTCGTCCTGGAGCATCTCCAACACACATGTAACACGTTTGGTTGCCACTTCAATCTACTATTTCAAGAGAAATTTCCATAGGTAAAGACAAGTGAAGGGTACCAACCATCAAACGAGCAGTTTGATAAGGAATTTCCATAAGGTCTTGGCGAACAATGCATGAAGGAATCCCATGTTTTGATGCCAACGGAGTTGGTGTGCCAAGGAATCGTGTGACCATCAGCGCGGCCACTTGTGTGTGTGAGGGCCCAGCGACAGAAAGCTTCCTTCCATGAGGGGGAAGGATGATGAAGAGGGGAACTCAGAGAGGTTCTCAGTTTTACCAGTTGTTGGACAGGGAAATCGGCACCAAAGCATGTGAAACAATCATGAACTTAGGATTCTTTGGGTTAGAAATCGATCAAATGTGTTGGCATCCTTGAGACGGCAGTGCCCCAAAGGGCTTTGGGTCTCGTAGCCTGACCATCAACTGATCCCAGTTGGGGAGCAGCCCTTTCCTGGCAGCGTTTCTGAACAGACTGGGTGACCCTCCCACCGCGCAATTGTGAGGTTCATCCTGCCGAATTTACTGTGCAAAAGTGTCATGCAAGAGGACAGCTACGCAGTTTGCGCAGTTGGTTGCGAGGTGGTACAGCCAGGCATTGAGTTGGAAAACCAGCTTTGGAAATCATTGTGCAGAGGGACCTGTCTCCAGCCACCATTAGTGAGCCATGTTCTTGGCTTCATCTCTGTGGCTCAGGTTCCTTGTGTCAAAGTGAAAGCTAATGTCAGGACACGGAGAACATCATCAGAATGATGGCAGTGCAGAAGTATGTGCCAAAGGTGCGGCCCTCTCTTTGGGTGTGCAGCCTAACAGGACAGGAGAATTCGGACCCCCATGCCGGCATCGTTGTTGGTTGAAAATCCAGACGACATGAACCCTACTTTACACATGTTTGCATATTATTTTTCATCGATAGTATGTACATCATTGCCTGAACATGTGCTGCAGGTGAGATGCGGCAAGCCACCAAAAAAGAAGTCTTTGATGAAAAGCATGGGATTCATTCATTGAAAACCAAAAAGCATGAGGAAATCGCGGGAAATCAACGAATGCTCCGGGGCCCCGTTGGGGCCCAACGTTGCCCATGGGGCAGTTCACCGGTCCATCTGCGCCTTGGACACGCCCGAGGTGCGCTTCATTTTGCTGCTGCTCAGAGCGGAGAACCGGAAGTTGCTGACCGAGGCGATGGGTCACCGGGTGCTTGGGATGGTCCGGCGGGCTATCCAAAGCTGGTTGGTGCTATGGGCTCTCCGTATCTGTTGGTTAAGTATGGGTAATTATGGATAGTAACGGTTGATAGTTGTTAATCATGGCTGGTAGGTGGTTTGACATTTTTTGTTTTCCCAATTGTATTAACAAACGGTGGATTGGCTAACTCATATTTTTTAGAGAGTTGAAACCACCAACCTGACATGGCTGTTTCTCAAGTCATAGGGGACCCCAGCTATCATGCACAGTCATACTCTGTTTTAAAAGATCAGCCTGGGGGATTTTAGAGGCCCCTAACTGAGAAACGCCCATATATCACTGTCAAGGGGGAGCGATGCTACCAGTTGGCCACTACCCGTTGCAACGGCTGTGGTTTTTCATCGCTCATGGTTTATGTATTCCTTTGGGTACTTGGGAGTGAATGGTTTGCGCATCATGTTGAATCATGGTTGACGGGGGGTTCTTGGTGTTGATGCTCATGCTAATTGAAAGTTGGTTCAAAGTGGTTAGTGGACAAGAAGTGCTAACGATAACAACAATTAATTCTTAATTACTTGTCAATGTTGAATACCCTTGCAATTTCAATCAGAAACCAAGGCTTTTGGGGGATACCCCCTGCTAATCAACCAAGTGTTTATTAATCGATGGATGGCACTAAGGGATAACGATGGTGTGATAAAAGTTGATGCGTAATCCTGAAATGAATCCCTACCAGCAAAAGTAAATTAGTATAATGAATTCCTATAATGAATTTCCTATAGTCCTACAGTGAATTCCCTACCTAAAATGTTTTTCCTATACTGAATCCTATAATGAATTCCCAACACTGGACAGTTGGATTACATTTTTTGCCTTTCGTGGCACTGGCGTGCGGAACATCCAATTGGGAAGGAAGTTCTCACCAATTGGTTGGCTGTTTATTCTGTGTCTATCCACCAGCCACTTATAACTTATAACCATAGAAAACATGGACAGCGCAATTGGACAACCCATGGTCATACCTGTTAGGAACTGGAAAATCTGCTATTGGCTACGGCCCAATAGTTGCACTGGGAGACTCACTGATATCACTAGAAGATAAACCAGTCAAGGAGCCTGGATTCACCTTGATTCAACAGGTCTTGACCCTGGTTGTACCACTTCCTAACCATAAGGGTTTACCCACGGCTTACCCATCGTTTCCCCATGGCTAGCCATGACCCGGGTAAAGTCCAAAGTTATTTGGATGATGGATTTTTTGAGGCTCAGATGGACGGCAACGTGACCACCGTAGCCTTTGTTGGCGTCCCAGTGTTGGGACCGTGGCTGATGGTTGGGAAGCAGTGAGGCCAGGAGCGGGCCAGGGGTAGCCCGTTCTGGCCCGGCTCAAAGGGGGAGCGAGGCCCGGAGCTACCGGGAGCGGTGTGACCAAATGTTCGTAGTTAGTAATTTGATATGTAACCATGGTTGAGCAATTTGACATAGAACCATAGTTGCCATAGTAATCAACACTTCAAAAAATATTTCGAAACACCACTTAAGATTGCTTGTTCGAAATCAGGTTTCAGGACAATGGTTTCCAAGTGGTTGACGACGATTCAAGGGATGCTTTAACCATTGCAAGTACCGCAGTTCCAGCGAGGTCAACCGGGGCTGTGAAAGGGATGCAGGGGACCCACAGCCTTGTATAGTGAGATGGGTTTGCAACGTTCCTTGGGAGGACCCGACTGGTCAACTGGTCGTGCTTCAGGGTGCCCCTGAGCCGGTCCTTGCCGCGTGGAGCCAAGGATCAGTTCAAGCTCGAGATGGCGGGCAAGTCTTGCATGGTACCCTTGCAGCAGGGCGCTGCCCAAGTTCATCAGCAGTGGTAGTAGCCTTCTGAGCCAGTTCAACCGGTACACCATGCTACAGTGTACATATGCCCGAGAAACCACTGTCAATGCAATGGGCTGGTGGTCGTTGTTGTTGGCGCCCGGCATTTACATGCTCAAGAACTATGACATGGCACTCTCACATCACTGGCTGTTAGCACCCCCAAGACCTAAGATAAGCTAAGGAAACCAGGGTTCACCAGTTCGTGGTTTGAGTCTATTTGGAAGACATTTGTGGAGTCCGCTGATTGTCGTTGTGTGGGCCATACTACCTCACCGCTGGCCCACTGGCCATCAACTAGCCAGGTTTTGAAACGAGTTTATGAAGCAGCTTGTTGACCAGTCGTTGTACAACCACAGCCATGGTTAAGTGTTCATAGCAATTTCATGACCCTTGTCAACCGTTCATTTAGGAGTTGTCAGCCAGTAATCACCATCAATAAGTATGGCATTGCTGACCAGCAGTTATTGCTCTTGGTTGCTATTTATCCTATTCACCACCATTTCTTTGAATCCTATTATGTAATAGCTGCTCAACCTGATAAGTAGTCATGGGGATCCATATGAGTAAACGACCCCCAGTTTAACCATAAATAGCTGGTGCTTTACAATAGAACATGCATGGTCTATGCATGTGGATCTACCATTTCTACCATTTGCTGTGGGCCATATTCAGTACGAACCAACCAACAACCAGACAACATAGCATAACTAACCAGCACTTACTAATGCCTCAATACTTACTTCACAATTCATTCAAGCATTCATTACTAACCAGCCTGTTTGTACCATCAATCCCATTATGACCATTACCAACTATGGTTGACTTAGCAATAACTATCCTTAGCACTACTAGTTCCACTACATGCTTACAGGGCATGAAAAATCACTCCAGTTCTACCAGCGCGGCTCGTTTCCGAGGTTCATGGCAGCGGTCCTTTGCTCAGCAATTTGTGCAAGTCCATCGCCATCGACGACGATGATGAGGTGAAGGGTTTCCTGGTGGTTGGTAGTGATGGTAATGGATAGTACCTTGGTTGATATTTCGGATGGTTATAGTATTGATTGCATTTTTTGGCCAAGCTTGGTTATTTGGAATTTTACTATTGATAGTCTATAAGTATTTATCCAAAACCGCACCATCCAATCATCTAATTTACAATGAATGAATGTTAATCATCAATAGTGACAGTAATCGTTGGTTATTCCAAAACAGTTTTTGGCAATATCGATGACTCTAAATAGCTATTGGATTATTTGATCAACTGATGGCTATAGTAGATAGTCAGATGGCATTGGATGGTTTCACTAGCTGGTTAGAAATCTATTAGAGAACACATTGCATGGTTATGCATGGTTCTGCATGGTTATGAATGTGCTGGATGGTTATGAATAGGTTAGACAACCCATTGACGTGGTTACATTAAACATCGAATGATACCCTTGATGGCTATCTTAGGCTTGATTTATGCTGGTTCCAGTATTGTTGTATTCGTTTTGTTTGGCAATACCACCATCGACCATTCTAAACCATAGTCAGCAATGACGGTTCGAAAAAAAGGCAGTGTAATCTGGATACTTCGAACCGGCATTTCTTATGATTAAATGATGATACATGTGACAATCTAATGATTGGTTGAGAAGTCAATGCTTGGAAAAGAACGGTGTTCTAAGCATAGCTTGAACTGATTGACGTGATTCCAGTAGGGTCCACCTGTCCAACTGTTGAACGTGACTCGTTGTTGGCTACATCCAACCCAAGCCCTCCCGATGAAGTCGACGTGAAGCACTTTCTGATGCCAGGAAACTACGGTAAATCATGGGCTTGTTGCCACCAAACATGATTCCAAAAAGCCACCATTGTTGGCATACCACATCATTTAGCAACCATTTAACCATCATCAACCCATCAATTAACCCATCATTGTCGCCATTGTTTATTTCTTTTTGCTTTCGAGAAACTACATCCTACACACTGTGCAGAGCTTGGATGTTTGCCATTGCGTTTGCTAAGCCTAGGAGATATGCTTGTGGCCACAATGAACCACCACGTAATTAAACAGCATGTGGCGTGCTATGCGAATGCCAAGCTTCCTGGTGAATCATCGTTGGGATGTTGTAGAGGTGAAGGACCTCAGAGAAACAAAGCCTCGTTTGCAAAGTGTGCATATCAGGTATGACACACCGGATGGTGAATGTGGTTTGGTTAGGTACATCATATCTTAGTTTCATAATTCGTTGCAATGATTGTTTATTGTTGATTGCACATTGCACTTTGTTTGTTGCTTTACCAATGCATCGTGGTAGCAGATAGATCCTAAAAGTTCCTGCCAATATGTTACCGATTTGTCAACTCAGTTTGTTCCAGACTGCTTGCAGGACGATGAAGATTGGGAAGCTGAACACAAGCCGCAGTGGAAGAAGGCATGAGAAGGGTTGTTAACATGACATCGGTGAAGCTTGAGGGATGACTTTCTTTTCGGTACAGTCGGTCCTAAGAATGGTGCACCCCCAAGTTTGACGTTTTTCTAGTCAAAACATGCTTTTTTTAAGAGTGATGAGTACATGTACCCATGCCATACCGTAAATCTGTCCCTGCATACATGTATATGCAAATATGAATATACATTGTATACGCACATACAGTATTTACATAGAATACACAGATGTAAAGGTATGTTTGATTGGACAATTTTCAAACCGGGCATGAATAGCAGATTCCGGTTTGTAGCTTGCAGAGAGTGCAAAGCAACTGATCATGCTCTGTTTTGCTGCATTTGTTTGGTCATTCAACCTACGCCTGGCCCTAGTACCCTTGAGAGGGCTGGCTTGGTGATTTATGGTTGCTGCGACACGAAATGTTTGTGCTTAGAAAAATCTTATCGTGCTGGACCGCCTGTGGGGAACTCACTAGCAGAATTTATGGTTGTAAGCCAAAAAAAGTCATTGATAGGGGTAGCCATCCCGACCGTGGCTAGTGGATCAGCCATATTTGGCTCACAGCCGGAGCTGGACCGACGCCGCAGCTGTGCAGACATCTGCAGAGGTGCCCACGATGGGATATGATTTTGGCGGGGAGAAATGAAAGATTTTAAAGGATGGATAAACTGGGGTTTGCCCAGTCAATAAGATAAAGACACACCTTCAGGAATGCTTCAGTTTGTTTATTAATTTGATAAATATGAGATTTTCAAAGATAGATAAACTGCAGTGCCCAATCAATAAAGACCAACTTATTCTTAACGAACGATTTTGTTTCCTTTCTTTTTTTCAATTGCAGTCACTAAGCTCGAACCAGAAACCAACTGGGTGACTCCCCAGGAGTGGGTGAATTTGTGGCCTAGACAACACTGGGAGCCGCAAAACGATGCAACTCTCATTGGGAAGCAGCGGTGATGGGTCAAGCAGTTAGCTGAATTTTACCAAGTCATAGGGAATACACGACCGGTTGATAGTGGTACACCGGGCGGGGGTGCAGGGTGAACTGACCCAGAGCCATATTGGAAACCGACTACAGGATGAAGCAACTGCACTCATGTCGGCAAAAGGCCACCGAAAATGATCACGATGTGTATCCACAACTGGCATCCTGACGCAGTAAAATCACGAAAATAACGCTTTGAGTTGCTTTTTTGCATCATTTTCGGCGATCCCATCTGTATGGATCACGGACCATGCCATCCCTGGTGGCCCAGGTCATGGCAAGCTTGGAGGCTGAGGCTTTCAGCGAGGCTAGCTTCAGCGCTCGAGAGCTTCAGGTGGCTCATCACCCAAATGGCGAAGAGTTCTTGATGATTTTGCTGCACTACAGCTGCTCGGCGAGGGCAGGGAACACCCAACAGGGGCTGCGATCAGGGCAGTGGCACCAGACGTTTTGGAACATTTTGTTGGGTAATGGTGGTGCATGTTGGTTATAATGGCGGTTTCTGTTGGTTGCAACATGATTTCCCCACTACGATCTGGTTGAGTTTCTCCCAAACCTGAGATATTGGTAGCATTTCTTTGTGATATGATTCGGAGCACAGCAACTGGATCGCTTTATCATTCACTGACGTTAATGAAACCATGATGCTAGTGTATCATCATTCGTGCTGAATCATGAAATGAACCATATTCCAACATGATCATCAACCATCATCAACCCCGCCCAACTGATTTGTCATGACAAATCACTGGGGTCCAAGGAACCGCAATGACGATCACATCACAGATCAACCATCTTTTTTAGGGACAACTCGATAGGGAATACCTCAATTGGATCCTTGTCGTGGTCACTCGGTGAATCTCATGGGATTTCCATGGTTGCCATGGTCACGAATCGCGTGAATCAGTCGTGATTCAAATCTGGATACTCGTGATTCAAATCTGGATATTCAGCTATCCAACAAAACTTGATACTCTGTCATGGTACTATCACTAGTCGTGATATCCAGCTATCCAACAAATCGTTCGATCATGCCATGACTCGAACTCAGCAACCTGTGCCATGACTTGAGGAGTTGATTGGGTCCGGCCATGGCTTCGAAGCCATCCCTGTGGATGCCATCTTTCATCGCAGGGGATGACTGGGGCCAACATGGGCCAACTGCCAACTGGTGGTTTCTCAAAATAGGGGTACCCTCAAATCATTCAATATTCCTCATGTTCAGTATAAACCAACCATTTTTGGGGTCCCCTATTCTGAGAAACACCCGACTGAACACCTGAGGCTGGATCATGTTCACGTTGATCTTGATCTTGGGGGCCATCTCCTATTGCGGCTACCGCGGGCATCATGCTCCCTACCGCAGGAGCTGACCCCATCTCCGACTGAAAATCGTTTTTCACTGCAGTCTTCCCTTGGAACATGGGTTTGATATTTTGGATCTTCCATGAAGTGGATGTCATGAATCGTCCAAAATTCAGGTATACCATTGATGATCACAATGCTTAATTACGATGGTTGTTGCACTTTTGAGCACCACCAGCGGGTCATCTCGTCATGCCAATCCTCTACCCTGTGGTGAGCTCCGCGTCGTGTTATCCGTTTGGCAACCATTTCTTGATTCCAGGGAATAAAAAGGGTTTCAACGAGCAACGACAGCTGTTGGAGAACTGTTGGTTCATGTTGGTTTATAGTATATAGCGTGCTAATAACTTTATAGTATATATGTTTATAGTATATTGTGTAATGTGCTAATAAACAAACAAATAATCCCGCAATCAGATTCAGAGTTTCTAAGTAAAACTGTTGGTGTATATTTCATCTCATCAGCCGTTGTTGCTCAAGTTATCCCCATATACACCAACCGTTGGGACTAAATGGCAACCAGCTTATTGTCAATCAACTACCATCAACCAGCAGCAAACCACCCAAGCTGCCGGTGAATGATAAGCTGGGGAATAAGCTGGTTAACAAGTTGGTTACAAATGGTTAAGCAGCATCATCAGCCTCGGTAAAAAGCACGATTGATCGAGCATCAGCGACCATCAGTAACTTTACATAACCAGCATTATATGACTACTGTCAACCATCATTGGTGACAATCATAAACCATCAAAACGCTACCAATTTATTGCAGTTACGTATCAACAAAACCATCATTCACCCGCATTTTCACCTGGAAGCCACTTCATCATCTGTTCACCAACCATTACCAACTTCATAGCTGCTGTTAATCACGATTAGCCTCTATTCACCAGCACCATGAACCACCATCAGAACCACCATCAGAACCACCATCAGAACCACCATCAGAACCACCATCAGAACCACCATCATAACCACCATCGTAACCACCATCATAGCCACCATCATAACCACCATGAACCACCATCAACCACCACCATGAAGCACCCTTCCCCACCATCAGAACCACCATGAACCAACACCACGACTCCCCTGGGAACCAGGAAGACCCCGGATGGTCGAGATGAAGCCGTCCGTCCAACGCCGGGGTTGCTGGCGCATGGCGGCTACCCTTTTGCTCCTGGGCGGCGCGTTCCTGGTGGCGTTCCTGGTGGCGGTTGTCATGGTGAATGATGGTGGTTCAGCGTGGTTGATGGGTAATAACAGGGGATAACTATGATTTTCTACCGTTTCTATGGTTTACTATGGGATTTTTGGGGATTATAATGGTTAAATATCATGCGGCTCATGGTGAATCATGGTGGTTCATGGTCCCTTCCGTTCACCATATCATTGACCATTGTATTTCAACTATTGTTGGTTAGTCCCGTTGCTTGGTTCAAGCCCTGACCCTGCCATATATAAAGCATATAGGTGGTTTCTCAAGTCATATGGGCTACCCGCAGTTATCATCCCATAGTGATCATTTGTTTATCAATAAACCATCCATTTTGGAGGTCCCAAACTGGCTTTAGAACCCCCCATATGGTAGTGGTTTTAACTATTCTTGCTGGTGGTTACCGCTATAGATCCCTATTATTAACCACTGTAATCCTTTCATCGCTGCGGAAGCATCAGCATGTCGCGTTCGGCGCTCGTTTCATGTCGCCCTCAGGTTGTGCGAGGCTCTCTGGCTTCCATCTTCTTCATGTCACCGGGACCAGCAACAGGGCGGCCCAACGGTTGCGAAAGATTGACGCTGCAGGGAGGCTGGTTGGTGGTTTTACAGCAAGAAAGGTGAATACATGGTTGATAGTGGTGAATGTATGGTTAACAATGGTTGATATATGGTTAAGAATAGGGGATAGCAACTGCAACGATAATGGTCCAACAAGTACAGCTGTTGGTGGTTTGATTGACATTTTGAGTATTTCCTTCAGTCCTTGGGCCGGTTGACGAGCATAATTTTCAGGTTGGGGTGGTGAAAAGCCACCAAGCAGTGAGGTTCAATACTGGTCGTGTTGCTCATTTTCGTGGGGCCAAGAACTGGCGGTCAGTTGGGAGGGAGCTCCTTGGAGCCAGGGGTATCCTCATAGCCCTTTTAAGAGGGGAGCCAAGGAGCTACCAGTTTCACCCCGAGGAACGTGCTGCGCAGGAGCTACTAGGGGTGTTTTAACCATGTGGTAGAAAACAAAAACGCCAAACAATCATCAAACATTTGTGCTGGCCGCGGGTAATGAATACCACCAACAACAGAGGGGCAAAGGCCAAGCATGATATGGGGGTTCTCAAAATAGTAGACCCCCAGATATCATCCTTTACATTAATCATTTTTGGGTTTCCCTATTTGATAACCCCCCCCCATGATTAGTCCTTCTTTACTTTTTGCCATGATTTTCAGGATTTTCCCATTATTGATTGACCAATCATCTGACCAATCATTAAGCATTAATTATTGACGAGCATCAATCACCATATAGACAACCATCATGAACCATCATCAATGACGAATCATAGCAATCAGTAGTCGTCATTGGACCATGAACCATCCTTTGAGCAATCACAAGTGACCAATTCCACCATTACTATCCATAAGCATAAACCATATAGGCAGAATATAGGTACACCACAGTAGCACCTAAGTATTCATCAGTAGTATATCCACAATCATCATCCATAAACCATCCACAAGGCATCCACAAACCATCCATAAACCATCCATAAGCCATCAACTCTGCCGGGGCCGTTGGAGGTTGGGCGTTCTGCCGCTGTTTCTCACGTTGTGCTCCGTTTTGTTGGGACTGTTGGTGGCCGCCGTCGAAGATTGGCCGGCCTCCATCGGGAGCCTTGGACGCACGTGGACGCACGTGGCAGGTGCACGTGTGTTTTTTCCATCTCCGAGTTGGTGCTGGTCCCAGAAACGCCAAACAATGACCGCTTTGAGAGGGAGCAGCATCAATACCTCCAAGTGACTGATCCCTGCTATATAGTTGTTTCTCAAAATAGGACCCCACCCACTTATCATCTACTGTAGTTTATTAACCGTTTATAGCAATAAACAAACCATAACTTGGGGGGTTTCCTGTGGCATGAGAAAGCACCATGTAGTACTTGGTATATCCCCTATCCTTGTTAGTGATCTGCTACTATTCGCCATTCACGGTGGCTTTAACCATCATAACTATAACCATCCACGGTCAATGAAAGCGGATTGATGGTTAATGATGGTTTAGTTGATGGTTAAGTTTATGGTTCATGATGGTTAGAAACGGAGATGGTTTAGTTGATACTTCGCTGATAAATTATCAGGGACAGTTTGGAATCAGAAGTGGTGAGTGATGGTTAATGATGGTTGGCAACGGTTTTGAATTGATGGTTAATGATGGTTGGATGGTTAATGGTGGTCAATGATGCTTCAATGGTAAACAGTAGTTATACAATGCTAGTTCTTCATAGTTACTGATGGTTGATGCTTGATTAATGCTTAATGATGGTTGATAATGATGAATGGTAGTGGTTGAACAAAATTACGCTTGATAGTAGTTGATCAACCTTGGTTAAGAACAACATAACCAACCATGACCAACAATTGGTGGATTGTTGCTAATGGGACTTTGCAAACTCCTTACGGGAGCTGTGTTCATGGCTATTCCCAACTAGTATCATAGGATAGGAGTGAAAACTGAGAAAGCTGAAATTACATCTACCTGTAGGGCCTGATACTTCCAATGGATTGAAATTGGATGCCAATTTCTCTTTCCCAACTCTCAGGGTTGAGTACCTGCTGTCCAACATCTTGGGCATGACGCAGCCTCTAACGAACATCGTGCCCACCAACGATGCTGGCATTCACTTTGCGATCATCGTCAACATGCACCCTGGAATCAAAGCCTTGGGCGTAAGCCACAGCTGTGAATCGGCGGATCCCGATGGTAGATCTAGAAATTTGCAACCCCCCCATTTACCTTAATGAGATAATCTTAGATAGCTGGTGATGTATCCCAAATTTGGATGATTGATAAGAACGGATCCAGCCTGAATGAGGATCAACGATCAATATATGGTTTTATTAAATCAATGTCGCACCTCGGCACCGTGCTTTGCTTGTGCGCAGGTTTGGCCACGTGAAGATGTCGGGAATCATTGCCACAGCTACCATCCTTCACCATGATTAACATGATCAACCATGACAAACCATCGAACATATCCGAAAAAACCATCCGAAAAAACATCCAAAACAAGAAAACCAAAACACAATCATCTGAATGAAATCACGGAAAAAAACAAACATTTGCAACAAATCACGGAATGACTCGACTTATGACCTCACCAGGTTGCAATACCTTTCCGGGGCGACCCCTTCGTTGCAGGTACGGCGTGATCATGTTGACCACGGCCATGGGTCTGGTGGCCAACATGTCGCTGATGACCGCGCTTACCGAGAAGGCGAGCCACATGGGTCCACCGTAGACATGGCCGGTTTTACCATAGAAATGAGTGGTGGATCATGGTGGATCATGGTGGATCTATTAGTTATAGCTGTTTTTTTGGTGATCAACCAGGTTGGACCTATGATTGGTCAAATGGTGATTGACTTAGCTTGAAAAATCCTGATTGACTTCGCTTAACCAGGTTGGACCTATCATTGGTCTCTAACATGTCTGTAATTGGTTATTTACAGAAATTAAGTTGGTGATTGACTTAGCGCAACCAGGTTAGTACACCAGAGTACGGCTGGAATTTGTGGTTGTTCGGTGGTGGAATTGATGGTGAAATGGATGCTTGATGGTGAAATGTGAACCACCATAACTGGCATGGTGATGAAAATGACGCCCTGAAGCGCCATAGGTTGTTTCCGGCGCTGCCACGGCATGGTCGCAGCGATGTCCTGGTGACGCTTTCAAAAGAAAAAGCACAAAGTCGGGATGACAATGTGGCAATGTGCATTTGAGGTTGTCCAAAAATGGTGTATATAGCCCTAAAACCCTCTATGGTTGATGGTACCACCATTCATGGACAGACCCATGTATATGATCCACTGATTAGATAAACACTCGGATAAACATGATTTGTGACTACAGTGGTTGACAACAGGAAATGGTACTTGAACATGACGCAGAAAGGAGTAGCTTCTACATAATTTATGTGCTGTAAATAAATAAATATATATATATATGTATGTATGTACATAAAGTATAGACCTATACACATGGATATGCATGCAAGCACGTGAAGATGTGTTTGCCCGTCATCAATCAGGTTTTAGGTTTTAAGACAGTCCATGCAGCAAATTGTATCAGTCTCAAAGCAAGCAATCAATCACGTTGTTGCTTGTTGTCTGACTCAAGCCGCACACAGGTAACAGGAAGCATCAAAGCACTATTCGGGTGTCCGTATACCTGTGGATAAGTACCAGTTAAGGATTGCTAATCATGACTAGCAAAATCAAGTACTGCTTCACAATCATAGCGAGATCCAAGAAAGACTGAAGCAGTTTTTCACCAAGACGTTTTTGGATTTTCTCTGCTCACGCTGCCTACAGCCATGTGCCCAGCACGGAACGGCCGTCTTTAGTCAACCACGTGGTTTTGTGATACGGATCAACACACACGCAAGCTTTGGGTTTTTAGTGCTTTTGGGGTCTGAGGCTGAGGGTTGTAAGGTCTTAGGTCTTTAAGCTGGAGTCCTTTAGGGTTGATGGATTTTTAGGGTGTGTGTCAACTATATTCACCGCCAAGATGACCGCACACCTCACAAAAGTGCACCATTAGCGTCATAAACAAATATATTGAAAACACAACTTCGCACTCACAAAACGCAAGACAGCAGTGATTCTTTTGTAGATACCATGCCGGATTTGCCAAAGTCAAGTCTTGTTTGAAACGCAGTACCAGTTTGCGTAACATATTTGGGAAGCCAACTTGGCCGGGAGGGCAGGTAAGCCTTCGGGATCACGGCTAAGTGGATCAAAATGGTTGATCCTCGAAGGCAGCTTCCCCAACAAGAACTATTCGTTGGTTCATGGTATGCTTAGACCAACTCAATGGCTTCAACAAATCCCGAAAACTCGTTGGTGTTCAAAACGCTCGGTGATTTAGACTTGTGTGTTTTGTTGTGCTCGGTTGGGGGAACGATCAGGTCAACTTACGATAGACCAACACCTGGATGACACGGACTCACACTGACCAAGACTGTTGGGAAGGTCCAAGCCCAGCGTTTGACAGAAGTGGCCGCCCTGCCACGTTTCCCAACGGCCGTCTGGCACGTCCCTCGACAGGTGCCTTCATCCACGTGCGGGTTTTTGGCATTTCTCTTCATCATCGTATCTCAGCGGCAGTGGCTGATGATCATGTCCAAGTGTAGGAAAGGTCCAGCTTCGCGAAAGCTTCAGGATGACTGGTGATTGATACTACAATGGTTCTGATTGAAAAACAGATCGAGAATTAAGAATCAAGGATGGATTCTGGTCAATAGGTATTCGGAGTTTGTGATTTATTTCTTTTCATTTCAGTAGCATGTGTATCATACCTCTTGTCAGCTACTGGTGCCTTTTTCCGTGAGCAACACATCCTTACTTTTCTTTGTCCTCATGCTCTTGACTGCCCTGGCTGTGCTTGTACACATGGGATGCTGTTTGCCCTATCTCATGGTGAAGTTTGATCAATGAGTTGACGATCTCAAAACCACTGCACCACCAGCCTCTAAGTATTCAATGGTTAATGACCATTATAAACCACCATCACAACAACTACTTACATCTACTTACCATCATAACTACTTCACCGCGCAATACAATTCCATTATAACTTCATCATAACCCACGACCATTCGAACTCCAATTTTATTAACCACTACAACTCATTACCTTTATGACATGTTAGAACTAGTCACCACTAATAATCCATGGCTTTTCACTCACGAACCACCAGACAGTTGCCGCGCTCGCGGCTCAGACTCCATTGACCATGTGGCTCGTGACTTTGCTCATCGGTGCCTTGATGGCGGCCATCGAAGGCTGGGACTTTCACGACGGTGCCGCGGCGTCAGACGTGGTGAGGTTGGGTCGATGTCGTAACGATGGCGGGGTGAGAGTGGGGTGATGATATGGTTGAGAGTGGATTGATGATATGGTTAGTTGATGATGTAGCTGTCCATTTCTCACTTTGAGTTGTCAATTGGCATACGTTTTTCTTCACCAGTTTAGTAGTTGATGATATGTTAGGATACGTTGGGTTGATGTTGATGATATTGATGAATATGATTACACCAACACCATTTGAGTGGTTCAATATATCCTTCAGAGTGACGAATAGGTGGCGAAAAACGACTACAATTCTTCGCTTGAGAGTAGATTGACACGTTGTTGATGCCGAGCGAAGTCCCGAATCATATCACGACCACCTCATGGACCACATGATTATGCCAGTGAACTTCCCCAGACAATAGAACTGCAGCCTGAGAAGTGCTGGTTCTTTCTGGTGCCAAGAGCTTACCCCCTCGGCTGAGTTACCAGCTACACCTGGTGAGCTGGGATAAACTGGTTGGCTGTTGCTTTTGGTTGCCTGAACAGCTGACTAGACCCCAACAGCTTATGGTTACCTGAGCTTGCTTATGGTTAGCTGATAGCTGGTGAGTGTATCACAACATTTTTTTGCGTACAGCTGCTTCGTAGTGACTCAAGGTGGGAAGATCAAGCAGAACATCCATTGTTGACAAATACAAAGCATTTTTAGCAATACCGGCAACATCTAGCATTAACCACTGGGAACTGCTGACTTCAAACTAGGTGATGTTAACTATAGAATAGCTAAGAGCTTCGAAAGGGGCCCCCATTATCAGCTCGCCAGCTGCTGAGCTACTATCACCACTCGAAACAGCTGAGATTAGTGACCATCATCCCATCCCCTCTTTCCACTGGAAACAGCTTATCAAACCAGGGAAACTATAGCCAACAGCTTGGAAATATATGGCTTATTTGATAACAGCCAGCCTGGAAAACGCAGAGGTTGGCACCCATTTGTTGTCCAATACAAACTTTTTTTGGCCGTTATATCAGCTTACTAGCATGAACTTCAAGCATGAACCACTGGAAACCTCTGAGATTGCTGAATATCATCCCCACCAACCAGTGATGATCACTATTAACCATTAAAACTCCATGACTAACCAAAGTTAGTGAAAACTGCTTGCGTTCAAATCTCACAAATGTCACTTTCATTAGTATTGACCACTCTTAACCACTATGAACCACCAATGAACCATGGCTGAACTCAGCACCCAAGTGAGGTTACTTCTTCATGGCCGCCTCCATGGCATCATTGGCCAACCCTGTGTCGGATGCCATGCCCGAAACGGCGCTGGGCGCTTTCTTCGAGTGCATGTGCTTGGCCATCGAGCTTTGTGCCATGCCTAGCGGTGGGAAGGCCGGCCATCAGATGGTTCGATCAGTCAAGACCTGGCTGGTGAACGTCCTTCGAATGACCAGTCACTCGTCACTAGGAGTCACTAGGAGTCACTAGGAGTCACTAGTATTTGTTGAGATGGGTTCCCTACTACCCCGTTAGATGGTTCATATTGACCCACAACTAGATAGCGTGCGCTAAGTGAATGTTATTTAGCTGGTTAATGGTTGAGAAAGAATGGTTTATGAATCCAAATGGTTGATGACAATGGTTGAGATCATATGTGATAGTAACTAGTTAGGTCAGGGTCAATAAAGGGTACAGTAATTAAATGGATCAGTACCCGATCATTTGTTCAATGGTTGCGAAGCAATGGTTAATTTGCTGGTTAATGATGGATACTAGGGGATAATAGATGATAAGCAACAGGAAGAGGGAATATAAAAAGTATGTGTGACCTCTAATCAGGGTAACCAGTGCAGAACCTCACTTCCGTCAGTTTTAAACCGGAGGATTCAATGTTGACCATCCGTAAATTAGGTGTTCAATTTGTTCATCTTCTTTGTGCGCACTGGGTTTACAGGGTGGCTATTGTTCAGGGTCACAGTAGGTGTCAGCCTCATCTAAATTAGTTTTAAGCCAATAGTCTTTTCTAGTGTGAAAGAACCCCAATTACATGGTCACAAATATCTTTTTCACGACATGACCTGTATTCAGGTGAACCTTGTAATCTAGCATGACCAGAATATAGGTTGGTCAATATATACTCAAGCTTAGCATTTCCGTGGATGAGGAAATCATTACCCACCTATAGGGTGCTTCAACTCACGGGCAGTATGTTAATTCACACGTCTGCATGCAGGTACAATACCTGTCTACATTCGGGGGTTTCTCAAAACAGGGGACCCCCAAGTCCTGGATGGCTTATTACTATAAATGGCTAATGAAGGATGATTTACGGGTACCCTATGTTGAGAAACAGCTATTTGGCAGTGGGTCAAAACCCCGTACCCCTGGTTCCCCACCATTAACCATTGTTTTCCCTTGTTTTGTTGGTGGAAATCCCCCATTAGTTGGTTGATTAATACTAAACCATAGCCATTTCTTCCATGCAAAACGATGGTATTCCTCGTTCCACCCGTGCTGACAGACCTGTTCTCCGAGGTATCGGAGGCTGCATCTTGGGACTGGTCGCAGCTCACCCTGCGACACTGAAACTCTGTAACTTTCTGGAAGGCGGCGAGAGACTCCAGGCGGCAGGATCCAGTCGTGGTGGACCTGGGGATATGGCACCAACCAACCGTGGTTACCAAGCCATAGGGATATCGCTACAGGGATCCAACATCATCTTGCTGATGAAGTTGGCGAAGGGACCTGTTGGCGCCAGATCAGCCGCTTAAAGGTGAGACCTGTTGGACCATGACATCGCGGATGCCGCCGCGAGTCGACTCCAGAGAAATTGGTGAGACAACCGCAGCGAGAAGTTTTAGCCTTAGATGGTTGATCGTTTTGATAGACCAGGTTGTTGAATAAGGTGTTTTGATAAGGTGGTTTATAACATTATTGATATCCAACTATCAACCTTGGATGGTTAAACCTTTAATAAGTTGATTTCCGATTTTCCTGTGTTCCATTCCCCATTCAAACCACTCCAACCAATAGCTTGTTACATTTTGTTGATCACTGCTAAACACATTGAAACCATTGGAAACCATTGGAAACCATTGGAAACCCTTCTTAGCCAATAACGGTCACCAGGAGTTGGTTTCATCATGAACTTACACTCTGGTAAACTAACATAGCTGGCTGGAAAATCACCATGTTTTATATAGAGAAACCCTGGGAAACCAGTGATAATTGATGGATTTTCCATTGCTATGTTAGTTTACCAGAGGGTTTAAGCAGGTTAGCCCATTGGACCATTCCTAGCTTAGCTGCCTTAACGGTTCCCAGTTGCCCTGGTGCTTCCCAACCTCTCCGAAGGGCTCCCGACGGTCTCCCAGGAAAGGTGGGCACGGAGACCATGACTCAGTTGCAGCTCCAGGAGTTGATATTCAGCGACGTTTTTTTTTCTCGATTTGTTTCGCGATTTTCTTGCTGTTTTTTGTTTTTCGATTTGTTTTGCTGATTTTTGTTTTTATTTATTTGTTTTTTTTGTTTTTGTTTTTTTGTTCGGATAGGTGTTTCTTGAAGTTTCTTTTTTCGAAGAAAACGAGGGTTGTAGTTTTAACTCATGCAACTAGTAGCCGAAGTTTCCCTGAAATTTATGACCTCATTGATTTAAGTCTTAAAGATTTGAAACGCCTATAGCCCCAATCAATCATTGAACTTTTAAACGTAGTTGGGCTTTCATCAATGATTTTAACTAATTCATATTACTTTATTATCAATTATAATTAGTTGGGCTACTTAATTCATATTACTTAATGAATTCATCTATCATTAATCAGTTGGGCTTAATTCACGGGGTTTGTGGCTGTGCGTTTGGGGATGTTTGGGGATGCTTGGGGATGTTGGAAGTTGAGGCGCCCTTACTGTCCGTTCAAAAATGGAGCGCAGGAGTTTGGCTATGCGTTTGGAAGGATTGATTTGGTGGCTTCTCAAAATAGGGGTACCCCACTATTAGTTTGATAGGGGTACTACTGGTTATCAACCCTACCCCCCAATCATCCACTAGTAGTCGTTTCTGGTGATAAACCAGCCATTTTCTTGATACCCCTATTTTTAAGAAACCACCATTTTGGCCGTAGATTATCCCGGCAAGAGGCCCCAGATAGCGTGGGGGTAGGAATTGTCAAAACGACACAGTATGAAAGTAAACATGGTCTCTTGGCAAGATCATTGCAGGAGATCTTTGTACAAGCTCTCTGTGGAAAATGTCTAGAAGCGATGTTTTGGGAAGACAAGTCTAGGGCACAAATGGCTTCCCTATCGGCCTCTATAAGCCTGGAAACTTCTGCCCCCGGTGCGGGTACTGCTTGTATGCAAATGGTATATGATAGCACAAATATTATATATATATATATATGTATATATATATATATATGTATTCACATTATCGATAATTTATGCATGCACATATGTCTATACGACCTTGGGATGTGCAGTAGGGCTTAGTTTCCTCGGATATAGCCTTCTTTTAAGGGTGAAATGGCATAACCACTGGTGAAGGTCACTGGGTACAAACCTCGCTGTAGAGATGCGTTCCAAGTTGCAAACTTGCCGTTGGAAGGACCTATCAGTGGAAGATCTTCAAAAGAAAGTCAAGTCCCTGAGGCACCGGGCAGCAACCATGGCAGGGACCCCAATGGTGGTCATGCAATGGTAGTGGTTCATTGATCTGGCGAGCTGGGCCATCCCAAAGTTGGGTGAAGATGCTGACACCTGGAGTTGGTTGGAAAATGTGAAGAGTTGGGGATTGATATGGGTGTTTCTGTGTTTCTCAAGTCACAGGGGTACACCAAAGCATCCAGTTCGTTAACCATTGAAAGTAATGAACCAACCCTTTTTGGGGTCCCTGATTTTGAGAAACCACCACATAACTGTTCCTAAGCACCTGCAACCATCAACAATGATAGATCTATGCTGTCTTAAAGGACTATATGTGGCTCACTGGCAACCCATAGGGAATACAGCCATAGCGAGGCTTTTTTAAACTACACTCTGGTAAACTAAGCTGGCGAAGGAAATCCACCATATACAGGTTCATTTCCGGGTGAGTTTACTGGAGGGTAATTGATCTCCCATTGCCATCACGTTACGCATCGTTTCGTTGGTTATATACTGGGCCACATGGAGAAGGACAATTTGGGTTATGTGATTCATTGATGATAACTTTTTGATGGCTAATCAACAATCAGCAGGCAGGTATGTACACTTTTTGACACACACATACATATATATATATGTATATATAAATATATGTAAATATATGTATATATATATATGTAAATATATGTATATATATATATATATGTATGTAAATATATGTATATATATATATGTAAAAATATATATATATATATTTGGAAGTATTGAATTCATTAGATATACTTCCCAGGCGTATCGACAAAAAGTCTTGTCCTTTCGGTGCAGAAATTGGTCATGAACCGCGGATGCCCCATGGTGAGAAAGGTCCACCTGGTTGATCAGGTGCGCCAGGTGAGTCCGCAACAATGCCCCAATGAATTGAAGGGCCAGCTGCATCATGTGACCCTTGGTGATCCCTTCACCTCCTGGAAATGCCATGTAGATCACCATTCAAGGAGGGTGGGGGTAGGTCCCTAGGTTCTGCTGGAGGCAAGAAGTGACGCAGTGCAAGATTCCCAAGGAGGAACTCTCGTCCATGGAGACGCAACTGGCAGCTTTTGATGACTTGGAGGGTACCTGACATGCAGAGCAGTGGGGGTGTGAAGGTTCACAGATTCAAATTGTTAGAAAGATCCGATTCCAATGCTTGGGGTCCCCGGAGACAATAGAAAGCTGGGTGCCTTTGGAGGCCCCTCGGCATTTTGAGTGATTGGTTTGGGTCTTCTCGCTTCCACTGAGGTAAAGATCGAACCCAGGTTTTTATTCAGATGTTGGAGCTACAAGAAAGGACTCTTGGCGAAGCATAGTCGCGGGTTCTACCATGGCCGGTTCGCTCCGCCGGCAACCGATTCGCGAAATTCAGGGATTTTCCGGAGGTCGACCCATGTTGACACATAGGAAAATATGCCGGTGTCAACATCAGTAGCATCCATTCACCATTATCAAGGTCCTTTCACCAGCTGATGCACCCACCAGCTGATGCGACCCAGCGTTCACAAAGAAGGTAAGCAAGAGCCACTACTGCTGATGTATGCAAAGCGGATTAGTGGGGCTTATTTTTGATGGGATGAAGCCACTACTATAGTGATTTTCGAGGATTCCGGACATCAAAGAATCGTTGCTCCAGGAAAGAGTCACCCAAAGTGCGGAGATTCAAAGCCTGGGGATACCCAGTGCATGTTGCTGCATACAGATCCAGACCCAAAGCCAGCTCGGTAGCCGAGCCGAATGTTTGGATATTCATGTTTATCAGCTGGATCTCCCATCGTCCAATAACCATCACGAATCCATGTCATGTCAATCATCTCACCTTGAACCAGCAACAAATGATGTTGATCATTAGCATCAATACTAAGCATGACAAACCAACCATAAATAAACAACTTCCATGAAGTAAGCATCAACCATCCATTGTTCATCAACCATTGTTGCCATAGAACAGCGCTGAACGTGCAACCCAGGATTCGGTCCTTCCCTTCCTCGACCGAAGACGAAGAGGTCTCCAAGCTCCGGTCGCGTGTAGCAGAACTCGAGGAGCGCATTGCTCGGCAGGAGAGGGGCGCTGCCAGGGTCCAGTGTTGCGTCACTTGGGGGGTAGCTGTTTCCAGCAAGGTCAGCATCAATAGGCATAGCCAGTTGATGGAAAATGATAGCCAGTTGGTTGGATATGAATTGGTTGGAAACTTGGGATTGGCACTGCAAAATGATATCCATTGTTATTCATGACTGGGGACTGCAGTCCGAGAATACGAATTTTGGCGGTTCCCTATTCTGAGAAACACCCATTTTATTTCACCAGGGCTTTATGGGTTCATGATTCCATTGGTTCGTTATTGTCGGGTTGACAGAACCAATTCATTTGGTTGGCAAACGGACCTGGAAGCCGAACGCCATTTTTATAGGTCACACCATGATGAATGGTAGCTTTTCTACGCAACGAGGTAACCACTGTAATGGTTGCATCCCATCACAAGAACCTGCTGGAAACGTTCACAGCAATTGATCATTCAAATTGGGGACACCAAGCGCCGAACCTGATCTTCCACCAATTGAGAGGGTTGCTGTTCGTTTGTTTGGGTCTCGCGCTGTTAAATTAACCATTCAATTAACCAATATATTTTTACCAATATGATCGAATAATATATCTGTATACCAATCACTTGCTGACTAAGATTGACCAATTGACCATTCTTCTGTTGAGCATGGTTGATATTTTACAACCAATATTTCTGGTGTTTTTCACCTAGATGATCATCTGTCTAGGTGTGTTGCCTCAACAGGGGACCTGCGCACACAGGATCAGTTGTGAGACTCTCAAGTCTTGCAGAGACCATATGGGATACATCGAGGATGGTTAGCCAAATGCTAAGCAGAGATTCTGCAGAATGAGGTAGGCTTAGATTATTTGTTCGAGAAACAGCAAAAATGACCTATGACAATAACGGAGAACAATTCTGAAAAATAGAAAATCGGTATCGTTGTTCAAACATCCTGAACGATTCTTAGCCATCATGAAGCCTCTGTCAGCTGGCTACAGGAGCGTGCGGCTGCACTTCCGATTCCCAAGGAGGAAGATACAGGTGTTGAGGCTTCGGCCATGATGATCCCGTAAAGCGGGATCAGGCATGACCATGGAACCAGTCTGCGCTCGTTGACGCAGTTGGACTTGACTGGACGACTTTCTAAGCTGGGTCAGAATGGTGTAGCAGATATGGCTCCATATGAATCAGTACCAGGTTGAACTATTCTGAAGCACTGAAGGAACCAGTATTGACAATTTCCAACCAGCATCATGAACTCTTAGTGAGTTGAACCAGTATTAAGTCTTATTAATCCTTTTCTTGCTGACCAATCGTCGACATGACTGAACCCTTCGACTTGCCAGGGGACCATTCCAGAGCCACTTCTGTACCACTCCACACCCTGATAATTTCGATACGCCAAATTTGGGCCAATGGATGGCTTCTGAAGATGTAGGGCATCAGTTTGCCGCTTCCCGGTAGGGTACTTGGCTTGGATTCAGAGTTTTGTGGATTCCGTGCTTGAATACCAAGTACTATTAGAACTGCAGAGATGATGGCAGCACCTACCACGGCAGCAATATACTGCTACTGCTGCCACCAACGGTTGATAGTGGGTAATGGTGATATGTGACACTGCATGATGGTAAATCGTGGTGAAGTGTGTTGTTTCATATGAGATCAACCACGGATTTGTCGCTGAAGTTTATTTGTAATTTCGATAACTGTATGATCGATGGCAGATATAAGTATGGTTGAGATTGGTTGAGTGGTTCACCTGCGGATAATCAGGGGATACCACTGGCAAGAATCCTTTAGAATCTCAACACGAGTGGAGACCCTTTCTTGAAAGTCAGTGGGAGTTGTTCTCCTGATTCCTGCAAAAAACCAAGAAAGTCATTCTTCATATTGCTGGAAGCAAGATTCGTCCTCTTTGTGCCGACAAAGATCGCGGAAGTTCCATTCTTTACAGTTTCGGCATGCCCTCCATTCTTTACAGTTTCGGCATGCCCTCCAGCGTCGGATCTTGAAAAGATCAGACGTCCCGGGAAGGTCTGTCGTTTGTTCACAAGGGTTGACCAGCCGACAGACCAGCTGTCAGGACAACCCACTTTCCGAGCATTGCTCTGCCCGTGTGGCAAGCGTCCGGAAATATCGCGGTGGAAAAGAAGCATCTCAGGTGTGTCCATAAACATAAACGTTCTCGTTACTATCCAACGAGTTCATTTCATCATCAGCTTGAAAGATCGTTGCAAGTAGCCAGACTTGATCATAATCGGGAAATCAACAGGTGGTTCACTCTGCGAATCCGTTCTTTTTTGAGAATTTTGGGGTTAATCGGTCCATCCGTTCTATTAAGATCGAATTTCACCATTATGCGGTGGACCACCTGCTCGTTTCCATTAAGATCGTTTGGCTAAGTGTGAAAACACCTTCACCATGGTGAAGCGGCATCAACCATCAACAACAATCATAGTCATAATCAAGTACCGGATTGATCATTAACACCATTTGACTGTTGATTGGGTTGGTCTGTTGTCGATAGAAAATTAACCATGCTATGATTTCTTACCCGATCATTAGACCAACATTGATTAAACCATTGAGATGCCATTGATTAAGCGTTCAGTAAGATACCATTGACCACGGTTACACCTATTTACCACCATTGATCAATCCACAAATCAACCTGGGGGAATCTCACCTTCAGGACTTCGAACGTGGTTGTGGCTTGGAAGTCTATGAGGCAGCGCCGGTTTTTGGGTTGTGGGTCGCTGCCCAATGGTAAAAAATGGTGGGATTTCCATGCTGTGCGAGTGGCTAGCCTTTGGTGAACTATCCCTTGGCAATGGAAAAGCTGATTTTTTTTGTGGGAAACCAGCTGGAAAGCAGCTATACGTGGTGGATTTTCCATTGCGAGCGGATTTTCCGTTGCCAGCTTAGTTCACTGGAGTGTAGGCAATGGTTCATGATGGTGGGTTAGTGCGGGGCTACTGGCCAATGTTGAGCCATTATTTTGTGGTTAACATGACCCATGATGGTTGTTAATCATTCTCAATGATGTTAGCAACCATGAGATAAGTTAATGGTGGGTTGATAAGGGTTAATCGATGGTTCTTAATCCCCTTGGGCAATAATTTTGATATACAATTGACACTCATGCATGATCAACCATGCAAGGAATTTCTGGCATCACCAAATCCATGTTCACACAGAATGATCCATCATGACGATCTGTGATCATCCAGTATCATATGCGATGTTTCAATCGCAGAATGTGAATCACCAGCTTTTCAACCCATCACTAACGATGATAAGCTTGTCATGATTAGCCACGAAACGGTTGGAGCGTTCGAAGGATTTACAGTGATAAGCCATCCAGTGATTCACCATTATAAACCACTATCAACCAACTTATAAACCATTACAAACCATTATCAACCATTATAAACCATAGATTCACCACTATTTACCAGTATTAACCGTGATAAGCCGCACCGGTTACTGACACCACTGGCTTCCACAGGTGGAGCTGAGCCCGGTGTATGCGCAACGGGATGCCACGTTCATCGAGGTCGGGTGGCGAGGTTTCGGGTGTGGTGTCCTGCGGTTTGGCTCAAGACGTGGCTACTCATGGTGAATTTTCACTGGGTGATGAGCCAGTGTCTATTAAGGAGCAATGTGTTATGATGGTTATTTTTTGAATTATCATAGTTATGATTATGGTTAAATATCAATGTTTTGGTTGATTGTTGATGTTTCATAAGCCGCTAAAAATGGTTAATAGATGGTAAACGCATGGTCAAGGCAATGATTCACATTAATCGCAGCTTTATATATGGTTATGACATGCTTAAGGCTTGCTGAATACCAAGGTGGTAATGATGATTGACAATGGTTGACAATAGTTAGTAATGACTGATCATGATGAATAAGGGTCAATGCATGGTGAATCGAGGTGAATAAGCAAGCTGAAACTGATTGATAGTGGTTGACCACGAGAAGTGATCATGGTGAATAACGCTCATGAATGGGTTCATAGTGGGCAATGATGGTTAATCCTGATATACGAGTGTTAACGCATGGTCAGTCTAAACACTTGAACTCATTCATGAAGAACTGCTGCACGACAGATGTTGATATCAATCGCGATCTCCTTCTGGTTAGAGTAAACTGTCAATATGATGATATTATCAACTCATGGCACACTGGGTGTTGGTTGGGAGAGAGCGATTTGGAGCGATGTTGGTATCCATATAGCCCTCTAAAAGGCCATTAAAGAGGGAACTACAGAGCTACCAGGAGGTAACCAAATCCTAGCATACTCATCATCAGAAATGGTTAGTTTTCATGGTTGGTTTCATGTCCACTTCTGAATGATGTTTTGATTGTGAGCTGTGGGAATTTGTGTGATGATTTTCTTTTTTTTGGCCTGTGATATGGCAAGTATCATGAGCATTTGTTGATCAGTGCTTGTCTACCATCAATTCATTGACATTGATCACCATCTTCAGAGTCAATGAAGGTTGATTATATCTACTATGGTTGTCATGCTTACACGATTGAATTATTGGTAATAATGGATGACTGGTGACTATTGAAGTCGTGGAAGGTCAGTCTCAGCTGGGACTTGGCGGCCTCGTTGGGGCGGGAGGAGTTACACCATCGTTCAACAGGACTCCCAAGGGTTTGTGAGTGCAGTTGAAGGTGGATAGTGATACTAATTGGGGGTACTAATCCTTTGTTACTAACAACTGTTACCAATCATTGGTTGGATGAGTAATGATGTAATCAGCTGTTGTTGCTGGGTACTACTTGTTATTACTGGGTACTATTTCTTAACGGTCAGTGCTTGTGTTTGATGATAGATGATGATCAAGAACAATTGGCCATGTAATTGCTGCTAGGTGATTCTGATGATCCCTGGTTTCAGCGGATCATAAGGATATGAGCACAGTAGGAATCAAATATGGTAGGGTCTTCATGGTACAACACGCCTGGCTGTAGTGGAGCCGACGAGGAAACGTCGCGACATCAGCTTGTCATGGCACTACCCGAACTGAGTTGTCACAGCTTTAGGGTGAGCGAACTATCAGGTGAGCCAAGGTTTCAATCAACTTGTGCAGTGAATCAACTGCTATTCCTGTTGGCCCAGCTTGAAGACCAATGATTGACTCTTGATGATCTTTCTCAAAACATCACAGGGCTGGGAGCTCTGGGAGCCTGGGCCCAGGTGGTTGTGGATATCATTGAGCAGACAGGTGGTTTGGTCTACTTGGTAGGTGTGGCTCTCAGAGATACGGAGTCCACGGCCGAAAACGCGTGCAGCTTTGGATCGGCACATGGTTTGCAGCGCTTAAAACGAGTCCTTCATACGGTTGTAGGAAGGCAGAAATTGTAGGGATTTATAGAGGTAAATTTTTGGACAAATCTGTTTCTTTGATGGCAAAGACCGGTACTTGCAGCGTTTGTCATTTTTTAAAGCAAAGCATTTCTTCAAAGGTCACCACTGTTGGGAAAGCTTCGCACTCGAATTTGTAACTTTCAATGAACAAGGTGAAGATTGCCAACACCAACTCTATGGGGTCTCCATTTGGTCACTCATTGCTGGCCATGAAGAAACTCCAGAGGGGTCTCACGAGACACAGCGATCCCCCACACATACTGAGGCTTGGTGGAGGTGCGCTCCGATTCCAAGTCTGGTCCTCGGTCTGCCATGGCAAAGCCGGCACGGCCACATGTCTACCACCTTCACCTGCTCAAGAGCTGGTCATCCACCATGAAAGATGGGTGGTGTGACGCAGGAGTAGGATAAGCGAGACTCTATGAGATATGCTGCAGCGGGTGCAAATGGCATCGAGCCGAAACGAAAATGAGAACAACATATACGAACATGGTACATTTTCTTGAGAAACTTGCCTGAGATTGATGCCCCCTTAGCGCAAAGCCCGTCCCAGGAAAGTGCTGGTGAATCCCGGCCCTACCTTCAAGATCAAACAGGTGGGCCGGTAGGGTGGGCACACTTTCAAGTTGCCCAAACCCAGGTTTCTTGGGCGACATTCGGGGCCATGAGGATAAACGGAGTATACATACTGCATCAAAATCTATGGGATATAGCTGTTTATAAGCTGTTTCTTCGGAAATCTATCTATGACCTGGTAATTCGCCGTGGCTTCACATTGTGAAGTGTCCATGCCCTGCGAATCTACCGGATTCTTTAGGAAAGCCATGGCCACTGGATCCACTGGGCGATCTCCGCCATTGCGCCGTAGTACCTTGAGTTTCCCCTGAGTTTCACAGCCAATCTAGCAATCCCCTGGATCAGATGACAGTCACAGGTAGCAAGTTCTCCAAGTCACTGCTGCTTCAAACGGGTGACCTTCCTCCCAGTGGGATCTCCCAAGCACCTGCAGTCTATGCCTGGCTTCAAGATCATGGGCATCTTTTTAGCCTCTGACCGGGAGGCCTGCACGTGGTGGATTGAAAACAGGGTGTTGGATGTGTGAAGTGGCTCATGTCATCTCTGTAGTGGACCATCCTGACATTGAATCAAAAGAATCAGTGTTGATGATGCGTCGCATGGCATGGCCGATTTTCTGGATTTCACGCACGTTGACATGAACTTTCGGCTTGTGGCAACCGATTCGCCGTAGGCCATCATGCAATGTGATGTGGGCATGGTCTTCTTGGGACGCCGTGAGCGTATCTCCATGGAAGAGGCGACATTCCTGGTGCAGTGCTGCTGGCCACAACTGGTGCATGTGGGTTCATCAATGTTTCCTACACAACTTCCTGGTTTTCCCGCACGAAATCCAGCTGAAGAAGCAATTTGCCATGATTGCTTCTTCCTTTACGACCCTATGTCAGGAATTGGGAAAAAAGGGTCTATGGTTGTGGGCCAATTTCAACATGACCAGTCTACTCAAAATGATGCCTGGATGGTAATTTGGGCCATATCATTACCGCCAGATGAAAAGTCCCAGCTCCATCCCAAGATATGAAGTCATGGTCACACAGAAAGTGCTTTCACCATCCATCCAAAAAGGTAGTTTATTATTGGGGTTCGGACAATATCAACCATCATGAATCATAATTCACCACCATTTACCACGAGTGACCATCATGAACCATCATTAGCTAAGTATCATTTGAATCAAGTTTCATAATATAACTATCACGAATCATCATTAACCATCATTAGCCATCATTAAGCTTCATTGGCCATGATCATCCTTTGTCAACCATCATTCAAATCAAAGTAACCAGTGTCATTTCTCGCAGTTGATCCTGCTGTGAGCTACACAGCGCCAGGGGGATGTCAACCGCGAAGATGATGTCGGTGCGACGGGGACCAGGTTGTGTGGTTGGGTATTGTCGTAGCTGGTGGTTTTGTCTCGTGTTGGCGACTTTCGGGTCGTTTTTGGGGGCGTCTCCATGGTTGATGATGGTTGATGTAATGGTTTAATGATGGTTGACTGATCACGAATGATGGTTGATTAAGTGTGATGATTAGTGATGTATCCAAAATGCAACGGTGTACTCCGTATCAGGTGCCAAATCGCTTGTTGTGGAAGGGTTTCCACCGGCCATGGATTCCAGCCCATGGAGTCTTCATGGAGATCATCCAGGCTTTCCGAGATTCGCCACTGGTGCTTCACTGTTTTTTCCCGAATGCCATTATTAGCGGTGATTGTTGTGTCTAGGAGCAACATCAGAGACTTCAGAGGGGCATGATGCTTGATACTGCTATTCCATGCTATGGTTCTTAGAACACACATTGCTTGCCTACAATTTGTCTACTGCATCCCGGCAATTTCCATGCCGATCAAGCAAGGTCACAGAGGAATATCGCCATTCATGAACATTCAGTGTGATTCAGGATGTTCAAGAATTACCACCGTGCAATGCTTTCATGTAGCAATGATTCACAAATCATATCCAATCACCATCATAAACTATCATCAGTATCATTATCGTCAATTGGGTGTTTCATCTTGTTTCTCAAGATAGGGGACCCCCAAATCATATGGGTGTTTGTCCAAATAGGGGTATATGCCCCCAAATCATCCAATGTTATTTTTTGAATAGTGATAAACCAACCAGTTTTAGGGTTCCCTATTTGAGAAGCACACATATGGTGGTTTCTCAAAATAGGGACCCCCTAAAAATGACTGGTTTAGCACTTCAAAATGATTAAAAAAGGATGATTGGGGGGTACCCTTATTTTGAGAAACCACCAAATGTAGCCTAGTTTGGAGATGATCCCTGGTTTCGAGCTGATCATGTATTAGATAAACCAACCAGCTTTTGAGGTTCCCTATTTTAAGAAACTCCCATACGTAGTTTGTTTGAGATGATCAAGAAACTGAGATTTTTCAGAAACTCCCATCATGCATTAGATAAACCAATCATTTTTGGGGAGCAGGGCCGTTTCAGGGCTCAAGCACTGCACTTGGGATCAGTGGCAGGTGATGCGGTTCAGAAGCTCAAGGCGAAGGCGGATCCAAGGGCGGAACCGCCGGTGACCTGAAGCCATGGACCAACGATGGCGCCGTTCGGCCCCTCGTTTCGTTAGCTAAGTTGGGTTAGCTCACGAGGCAACTGGCGGTTTATGTAGATATAGCTCTCCCAATATTGGATATAGCTATAGTTGTGTTATATAGCTATAGTGTTCAATGTTTTATGAACACACTATAATCATATTTAATGGATAGGGGAAACCGTTTCCATTCACTGACGGCATATAGTCAACTTGTTGTGGTTGATATGTAGCTTGTAGTGTGTGATGGCCAACGAATAGTACTGGCAAAGAATGGCTCACATTCTGGTAAACTAACCTGGCAATGGAAAAGCCACCGTTTTCCGAGCCGATTTCCAGCTGGGCTTTTCTGAAACAATGGTGATTTTCCATTGCCAGGTTCACGGTTAGTGAACCAGAGAGCATAGCCACTGCCAGAATTGCAGTCAATCCAACTGTTGGTCATAGTTGTGGCTGGATAGTATAAAGAAACCCTTTCCGTTAGATGACAGCTTATAGTCAACTTGCAGTGGTTGATAACAAACTTATAACGTTTGATAGTTGTTCTTAAATATTGATGATAGCTGTTCTTAAATATTGACTCATTGGGGATTGTCATGACCTCGTTATTAAACTGGTTCAGGATGGTTGACCGCCAACTCAGAATGTTTAGTACTAAACTAATACCGGAAACTGTTCTGACCAGGGTGCAATCCAATACTGGCCCCAAACCAACTGGTACAACAATCAATGTTATCACGAAAGGTGTATAGATGTTCCTGTTTCGACCATTAATCATTGATAGCCGTCACAAATCATTCAACCAGCTTTCAACCACTGGTAACGGTGGATTGACCATGATTAGCCACGATTACTAGCCTATGTTATGTAATGAATGATGATCACCCACAAACTTAGGTATTATCATCATCCATTAATTAGTCATTAAACATTCATTCTTTACCAGTATCATTGTTAGCGACCACCACAGTCAACAGGTAAGTTGTCTTAAGCGTTTTCTATTTTTCGATGACTTGGGATGGTTGGTTGACGAATATCTTTGGGACGGCGAAACTGACCCCCAACCAGTCATGATCACGACTAACCACTAATTAATCACTATTAAACAATATTAATCGAATCATCCACTACTCTACCACTAATTAACCACTAATTCATCACTAATTAACCACTAATTAACCACTAATTAACCACTATTAAACGATATTAACCGAATCAACCACGAATTAACCACCAATTAACCACCAAGCAGTTAACTCTTGATTCACCATGTGCTGCCTTGCCAGGAAGACGACGTGCCCGAGATGAACCACGTGAGTCTGAAGGCCGAGCATAAGGCGAGAGATGGGAGGAGGCGGTGGGAGGAGGCGCTCGTTGCCCAAGGATCGTTTTCACCAATCCCCAACTGGGATGTTAACCACAATTGTTAACCACTATAGGTTGTTAACCATTATCAATCATTGTTATAAAGAAAACCATCTTTGGGATTAATGATGGGATTGATAGTGATTAACAATCAAAGATTGGGACTGGGATATTGTTTAATTATGAATCAAAGGATTAAATGGGCAATTGGGATGCTACTTGGGATGTTACTGAGGATGATATTGTGGATGTTAAGAATTACATATGGGTCAACTGTTTCATGGACACTGAATGATGGTTAAACCAATCTTTGTCTTTACTAGTTACTAGTCCATTCTTGGTTGAGCCATTGCCTGAAATGGCCACTTAAGATGACGCTTCAATTCATAAACAGAATGGATGGATAACAGTGAAAGTGGTTTATAATCCTTGAGACTTGTGGGCAATAAGACAGGATGAATGATGATTTTGCAATAACATGAATGCACAGCTCATCAATTGTCGTGACCAGAAAGAAAAGGTAAATGAATACTGCAACTAGTCACAGGTAATCACAATAAGAATGGGTCATCCCTCGGTGCCCTTGGCTGAGTGTGGGAATCCAAGCTGGCGCCAGCGTGACCGTGTTATACCATGACACCTCCATCATCCATCGTCCATCATCAATCGTCCATTGTCCATCATCCAACATCCAACACCCGTGATCCAACACCCGTCATCTATCATCCAACGGAGATCATCATCCATCATTTTCCTACTATTGTTGTTCAATATTGCTTCTCATCTGGTGATCTAACAGTTCGCTAGCTGGAAAATCCACAACAATAAAGTCGATGCTTTCCGCACAAGACCTGGGGATTTTTGATTGTGAACGTGAACGATCATTGAGATGTAATCCTCAACTAGTAGTTGAAGCATGTTGAAGCTAACCAACTAGTAGTTGGACTTAAGTAGTATCATTGTCGGTCATCCCTTATCATCAACCACTATTAATGACTAGTTGCAATGAATCTTGACCGTTATTATCACTATGATCAAACTACAATTATGAATCACTATTATCCCCGATTGCAAACCACTAATCACTGTAGTAGTCAACCCTATCATTGTTGGTTATTCCCTGTCAGTAACCTGTCACTAACCATCATATACCATGATAATCAACCTCTATTGCTGATTAATCACTTTAATTTGACTATTACCAACCATCAATGATCACCACTATTTATGATTAGCCATTACTAATGATTTTCGTTATAATTTACCACTACAATGAATGATCACCTATGATTTTATAGTGATGATTACCTACCACCATTACAATTATATTTCATTAATCTATGATTTCATTGACTGATAATTTTATGGACTTTTGTAATTATAATCATTATAAGAATCAGTCAATATAATCATTGGTTAATGATCATGTTCTTGAACTATATTCAATGATACTTTCAATATAAACGCATACGATTAACTAAGTAACTAGAATAACTTATCACGATAAATGAATATAATGACATAATTAAAAGGATTATAGTTAATTGTTGTTGCAAAAGTCCATAATGAATATAACTGATAAAACAACTTTAGTCAAAAATGAATTTTGCAACTATAACACCTGATTATAGATATGATACTTTTACTATAGAAGATTGACTTTTGTAACCACTACTAGTAAAAACTCTAACAGTTAACCACTAACTCTAATAGTTAACCACTAACTCTAATAGTTAACCACTAACTCTAATAGTTAACCACTACTATAATCACTAGTCAACGTTAATTGTCAACTATAGTTTATAACCATAGTAAACTCTTATCCCCTGGAGTGGCTTTCCGCTGCCAGGCGGCCGCCCTGCACCTGGCCCGGGTGGCCCGAAGGTGGGGATGTTGCCGGCTGACGGGATGTTGCCGGCTGACGGGATGTTGCCGGCTGACGGGACGTTGCCACCACGGCATTGCTCACCACTGGGAGCGTGGAGGGATGACAGGTTGGTGGTTGGCGGTTGGCTTTCAGGAAGATTTGTGGCAGAATTTGGTACTAGAACTGTGAGGTGTGAGTTTCGCAAGGATTTTGTCTATTTCGGAAAGGCATTTGATTGCGAATCATATTTGGCGGTGCGATTTTGGACACGTGTAGCCTGGTTTGTGGCATTTCGGTTGGTGTTGCTTCACCAGGTAGGGGCTCGGTTGTGACCCACCAGAGTCGAGGGTTTGTGGTAACCAATGGGTCGTACCCGAATGGTTTATGAGTGCAACCGCAGATTTGGAGAGGGTGGGAACCAAATGTGATACTGTAGACTCTGTACTTTTCAAGTGCGTCCAGTTGTTGGAAAAGCCTGGGATTGAGGGATAGAAGACAGCAAAGACATGTGGGTCGTCGTAGAAATGCGAGTTATTTGTTTCGGAACGGGCTACCACCAGACCCACGTTTGTTGAGTGCCAAACTGACGAGATGAGACTCTGAGAGGTCATCACTTCATGTTGTATCTATTGTGTTGCAAAGGAAATCAGTTCGATTCATCGGAATCTGCAGCCGGTCAACTTTTGCATACTTGGGACATGTTAGGGATGACATTTGGGGCTCTCAAAGAATGCAAAGCAGAAGCAGAAGCGTGTCTCACATCTGGCAGTGGGTCAAAAACCTTCCCTGGTTCCCCTATCATTAACCAGGCTGTTTTCCCCATGACTTTGTTGGTTATTGGTTGGTTGATTAATATCAACTCAACCATTATCAATATCTATTGATGATTATTAATCCCTTAATATCCTTAATAGACAACTATTGTTGGTTAATCAATATCATTAACCAGGCTGTTTTCCCTGTATTGGTTTTTCCTATGGCTCAATATTGATTAACCAGGCTGTTCTGTTCATCCCCCATTGGTTGATCAATATTGACCCATAGCAGCCCTGCAAGCTGCAGAGGCACCAGCGGTCCTTGAAGCCTTTAAGACCACCTCTGAAGCGCTTGGCCGTAGGGGAGCGCAGGGTGAAGAATGCAGGGGTCAATGATGATGGAGTATGGGTAAATAGCTGTTGATTGGGGTCATTAATTATCTATTAGGGTCATTAATTCACTATGAATGGTGGCTAACCATCTGAATTAATGGCTAAGTAGTGGTCAAATATGGCTTAACAGAGGTTGATTCGGCTACCGACGTGAATGATGAAGCATTTATAGTTTGCGATCATTAGTTCAGTATGGTGCAGTAAACCAATAATGGTTGATTAGGGTTATTAACTATGAATGCTGGCAGCAATTAACCATACTTGGTTGCCCATGTATTACTTCATTGGTCAACCATGTATTACTTTATTGGTTGACACGCTGGTGAATGATGAATGCTTGATCGGTTAGCGATGGCTAGGCATGGTTAATGCTTGCTGATGGTTCAAGGGGTATCTATGTTCGTCTCACGGCAAAGAAGTCTCCGTTGCAGCGATGACATCACTGGTAACCCCCCAAGGCATCTCTGTAGCTTGTTCGTAACCTGTTGGAACCCCTGGCATGGGGATTGTATGGGATTGTTGCACAATGTTGAGGATTGTTACCCATTGGTCACTTAGGCAACTGGAGGCTAGGGCTTTGTGGAAAGATGAGGAAAGTCTTGGTGTCATTCTGGTGCCACGGGTGGGCCCCAACCCCACCATAAAGTATATTTAAGTTTGGCCATGCACTGCCATGGCTTGGCCCTGGACGGGTGGTTGGTGCTCTGTGGGTTCCTCCGAGGTCGGTGGTCACATCATCGTTTTGGCCGTTGGCACAGAGACCAATGAGGCGAGGCTGTGGCCGGGCATCCCATCCCGAAGTTGCTTTCCTTGGCCAAGACGATTGAAATCCATTGGAAACTACTAAGATTCATTGAGTACTCTCAATGATTTGTTAAGAGTAGGTCAATTAGCTGAATTATTAAGAATTATTGATTATTCTATATTATTCTTAATGACTATTGACTCTTCTTAAATTTATATTGTCAAGCGCCATCAATGGCCTTGTGCTTGTCGTTGCTTTCACTGGTTCTGTTGTAGTTCCTGGCCTTCTGTCGGCCGGGAACTTGCTCGAAGCTTTGCTCACAGCTTCATGGTGGTGATTCAATGGTGCTTAACTATGGGTAATCGATTGGATAACAATTTATTATTGATTTTTGTTGTTGTTGTTGTGGTTGTGGGGTATAACTGTTGTTAGCTATGGTCCAATGGTAGTCACAGGAATGAAAAGATATGAACCCTTACTCATAATCAACAATAATCATACCTCCCAATTGATGATCAACAATCGCAAGTGCTATACCCACTGTTGTCCACTATCGCTATTTTTGTCCCTTGCTATAACCGCTATGGAGCATCATTAGCCATCAGCAAACCCATCCCGAAGCACCAACCATTGGCTTCGCAGCAGTAGCCATCGTCAACGCGCAAGCTGTGCTGCACAGGACTTGCGCTTGGGCATCGAGCATTTCGTCAAGCTGCCTGGCTGCACGTCCTGAGGTCCTAAAGGGTTTCTGATCCAAGCGTAGAGGTAAAGAACTGGGTGATGACTGGTTCATGATGGTTGAGATGGGTTTTATGGTTTATGTATAGTTGTTGACAGTGGCGGATGTGGCTTCGTAGCGATTCATATTGGTTACTAACTGGCTAATGTTGGGTATCAAACAGCCTCATGGATAGATTCAATCCATGTAAAAGGTCCACCGCCCATCGATTGGTCCATGGTCTTGGGGTTCGGGGACGCCCCCAAATGGAGCCAGGCACAGTCAGCATTCTGCAGCCGGCTCGGTTGATCGAAGGGCCAAAGCTTTGCATGGATGAAGCCACAAAATTGTGAGACTAACCATTCATAACCTTCATTTTTTTGGCTATGGGTCATAACCATGTAATGAACATTTCTTGACTTTGTGTTCCCTATCTGTGAACTTTTGTCTTTTTGATAACAAAATCGAAAACTTGAAAACTGTGTCAATTTTTTTGCCTCGAAACTGGCGATTGGATTGGACTTCGGGTGCCCCACTGATCAAGAAACAGCTGCTAACAGCACAACATGAGTTCGACCGCTGCTTGTCACAGAGTTGTCGTTTTGCAAGCTGGTTTGAATTGGCACCCGCATCCACCATTCAAAAATCAAGCTTAACATGTGAAAAAACCTGCAAAAAAACAATTAAATTAAGTTAACATTAAGACCCATCGATGAAGGGCCCCGGCTGTTTGATGATGGTCACGTTCCTATCGATGCAGTCACCAATGGGCATCTCGCAGCCGAATTCGATGATTCACAGGGTTGCTCCGTGAAACACCGAGACTGTGCCATCATTCATCATGTAACTTTTCGAATCCAAAGAACCGATTCCCTTTTTGGATTGCAATCGTAAATCCATCAGCCAAATTTAACCAGGAGAACCACAAATCATTGGCCCAAACGCCACCATGCTTAGTACCACGTGTGCCATTTTCCATTGGTTTCCCATGGCCACCATCCGTTTTCCATCCGTTTTTCATGGGAGATGGACTTGCCACTACTGCTCACATCGCAGGCCCTTGCGGCAAAACGTGATCGCTGACGATGTCATCCCAGTGGTAGTGGTGTCGGTCCGGCCGACTCAGCGCGCAGCCCGCACCAGCGGCAACGCTGGGAGAGTTGGAGAAGGGGTCACCACCAGGTTGGGTCGGAAAGTTGTTGAGCTTGGCTGATAAGCAAACAATGGATACTAATTGTATCTAATTATCAGCCAGATCAATGCTGGCCAGTTGCAGTTGACAATGGTTACTCAGGATCACCAATGATTGCTAGTGGTTAATGGTGATTATCATTTATGTTAGATTGATAAAAACTGAAGTCTAAGTAGCAGGTCAATGGTAGATGCATCAGTGACCGGCCTTGGTTGGGCCCCACAAATCAATGAATCTAAGTGGAACGGTACGCCATTTAGCTGGGGTACCAAGTGCTGGTAGTTGAGCCAACTATCAATGCTGACCCTACAATTACATGTTATCATAAGCAAGAATGTGGGGACATCAACTTCGATATTCTAGATAGGTTCAATCGCAACTGGCCAGAGCAACACACTACCCAAAGTTATTCACCATGTGATGGGAGTATGCAAGCCGCCAGCCATGACCATCAACACCTCTGGTCTGGGTACTGTATATTGCTGATGAATGATACCAATTATATAGATATCACACATAGATGTATCCGGAAACTGCTTACCACCAAATTGGCATGTGTACTTGTCGCAAGCATTTTTTTGGATGGTTAGGTTTGGGGTGCCGCGATTTCCCGACAACTTCATATGCTTCTTGACTTGATATTCATTAGTGCATGGCGGATGCGAAGTTTATCAAGAAATGACATTGAATGCTCGTCCAAATTGACCAAATGTCTTTGCTTGTGGGGAGACGTGTGGAGTTTTCTTCTTTGCACAGAAGCCCATCCCATATCATCAGGATCATCAAGCGTGCATTTTTGACCATGAAAAGTCATTGACTATCATGAAGCATTATTCACTGTTACTTGCCAGCATTTACTGTAGTCCTACTAATCAACTCATTTTGTTGACTGCCAACCAGTGATAATTAATCAATATAGGTTATAGTTATCAACAACTGCTACGGTAGCATAAATTATCAACAACCATAGATAATCCTGATGATTGGTTACCATTGATACTCCAATACCTCCGACTGATCAACCGTGATTAACCCCAACTAACCCATGAATCAAAACTGTGAAAAAGCATTGACTGCCCTACCAAACACCCTTTGAATCATTAGCAGCCAACCACACTGACACAACCACGGTGCCATGACTAACAAAGCCCTACCAAGCAACCCTTGAATCGCAGCCAAGCGCACTGACCACGTGTTGCACTGGTGCTGACTCCGAGGCCATTCAGCCAAGGGACTGGTTCAATGTAGAGAACTGCGATCAGGCAGTGGGACTGGTGGCGTTGGGTCGGGTTGGGTTGGCTGGTAGGGTTGGGTAGGGTTGGGTTGCGTGGGTTGGCTTGGCTTGGCTTGGGTTAGTTTGGTTGGGCCATGACCACTAGTTAATGGCAGGTAAGAATAGGTCATCATAGTTGGTAATAACCATTGTTGGTTGGGAGTTGACTGTGAACCCTTGGGAACGACCAAGAAGAACTGGCAACAGTGGTAGCTTGTAAGTTATATTAACAAGAATAGAAACATAACGGGAAGGTTGGATAATGTTGGCTGGTAATAACTATGAATAACTAGCAACAATAGTAGGTTGTAACTTGCAACTTGTGACCAAAAATAGGGACATGACGGCAATGTTGGTTGGTTGATCATGATCGAAGCAACTTACTGATTTACATCATGAAACATGGATCCATGGACCCATGGCTCAGGGTCTCCCTGAGTCCCCCCACCTGGATGTTGAATGCTTCATGCCCTTGAATATACCTGAAATTGGCTGATTCCTATGTCTATATTTATGTCTACATATATCTGTATGTATATATATAAATATAAATATAAATATATACAATATATAATAGAATCCACTCAATATATATCTATCCTTAAAATATACATATGGCAATAACCCTTAACTCGGTTCCAGACAGGGCACGCTACATCCCAAGTTTCGTGGTCAGGTCTACTTCCTTCAGGGCTCTCCCACCTCATTGCTGGACCTCCAACGAGCCAACTTCACAGGCCGCTGCTGAGATCGCGGGACGGATGTAACGGGTGGTCGAACCTGGTTGTACCAGGGGGATCCAGGGGGATCCAGGGGGATCCAGGGGTAGATTAGACAGAACTCGGTAGACTAGACAGAACTTGGAACGCAATGAGTCTCATGAGCTTGACAAGCACTTCTTTGGGTGGGTGATGTGCACAAGATGTGGCTGTTTGAGGAGGGAGTAAGTCTGTGAGATGTGTTGTTCATCGCGAGCAATCATCAATCACCTCATGAATCAATTCATGTATCAACCATCAACCATTACCTTATTCCCTGTTATCAACCATTGAGAAACCCTTATAAACCACCCCTTGAACATGTATAAACCACCCCTTGAACATGTATAAACCACCGTTCATTACAAACTTACCTGGTGAAAACTATTAATCACGAAGGTACTATTATGAGTGTAAGCATGAACCATTAATGAACAACCCCTAAAAAACCACCATGAATTGCTACCATTAAAAATTAGAAAACCAGCATCAATACGCAATCAGCATTAAACAAGCTGATAAATTGACATACATAGCTTGTTTCAGAATTAATCAGCATATTGATGCTGATAACATAGTATAGTGGTTTCTCAAGGCAGTTTGGGGACCACTAAGCCGTTTAGTCTCCGAAGTTACCACGTTGCCTTCTCCGGAGGCGCCTCCGCTATCTTCATCACCAACGGTGGTTCCGGTTCCGTGGACGCGGCGCGACAGGACGGTCACGGCGAGAAACGAGCCAGGCTGACCTCCAGCAACCACCAAGGGATTTGGTGGGTGGTTGATGGTACTGATAAATGTAATGATCAATGAATTAAGGGATTTAGTGGGTGGTTAATGACCTTAATCATTGTGATTAGCAACCACCGTTGGTTGATAAAGGTCATTGATCTTTGGATCCAAGGGATCTCTTAGGGGCCATTCATCATGACAATTACTGAGCATTGGTTGAAGAATTGGTCGTTGTCAATCGAACATTAACCACCAACTTTTACCAGCGGCGGATGGTGATTCAGTATTAGTGCTGATTCGGATCAAACATGGTGGTGAATGAGCAAGGCCTACAGCCACAACAAAATCCAGGTATACCAGACACCCCGGGAGGTACGACCCAGGTGGTACGCGATTTCTTCAACTAATCCGCATGGATGGTGACCATCTATCAGCTTCATCAGCCCGACGAGATGATTGACCCCATAATCCCAAGAGATGTTGCTCGTCCACCTTTGCGGGGAAATTGGGGAAATTCTTCTTTGATCGGTGCTGATGTTCTCCTAAAATTCGAGAGCCCAATGGGCCTTTTGGTTTATGATGGCTAGTGATGGTTATTGCTGTGCATGATGGTCAATACTATGCAGTGTTCACCAAGGTCAACGTGTGCGAATGGAATGTGACTCTCTTTCTCACCATGAGAGGTAGAAGAAATATCGAAACTTGGGGCATCATGTCCGTAAACACGGCTGTGTGCCGTAACTTGTTGCCCGTTTTCCGGTGGCCTCGGGTATGTAAAGTGCTCGCTGTTGTTCCCCTCTGCTAGTTCACTAGCGCCTGCCTACATGGCTGGCCCTGGTGTGGTCGAGAGTGATCTTTCGCGCTGGAGGAGTCAATACTATGTAGTGGTGGTCAAGACTGATTTGAACATGATAGAAAATTGATAAACCAACGGTCAGTTCTAGGTGACAATCACCGCCACCACCGCCACCGAGCGGAGGAAAGCTGGACCGTGGATTTCGAGGCGGATGGAAGTGGCATGGGAATCACTCCCTGCTGCGCGATGCACGCATATAGGGGTGCAGAATTGCAATGATCCATGGGAATCAACGAAACAATCATGGAAAACCAGGGGGGAATTTTCCAACCCACAAAAAATCTGTGGAATTTCTCTAAACAAAACATCAACGAAAATTCGAGAGACCGAATAGTGGAAGATGTTTTTGCAATTAAATGGCAAGCCGAGTTAGTGCAGCACCTTGCAGCCATGAGGACATCTTCCAAGAATTGCAGCTTTTGTGCCGTTGGTAAGGCCCAAAATCAAAATAATGGCAGCTAGGAACATGTCCAGAGCTAGCTGCGGATTTGGGGCGCTACTCAGATAAACTGACGGATCTTTGGATCGAGTTTGCCAGCAAAGCTCAAGCTGGTCTCCCCATGGTCGCAGGTGATTTGCTGCACCAGATTGGTGGAGTCGCAGCTACCTGTGGGCGTAAGGAACTTGGAGACTGTCAGGGCGGATGATGATGATGATGATGATGATGATGATGATGATGATGATGATGATGATGGGGATGAGGATCAGGATGATGATGATGATGATGGTGATGATGATGATCATCATGATCATGATCATTGACATTTTTTGATCAGAGCAATACTGTCCTACAATGTCAAAGGATTCATCGGACATCCATGATGAATGAGTATGATCATCATCATGTTTACTACCGATCTCCCATTGATATGAGTATAACAATGTTGATGACAATAAGGATGGTAACAAAGACGGTAATTATTACAGTGACCACCCATACTTGAAAGGAAATCAGAAGCTTTTGTGCTAAAAAATATAGTTGGTTTGTCATGAAGAATCGATTTCACATGATTTGTAACCTATCATTAACCATGATTTAGCATCATTAAGCATCATTAACCATCCATGCCTAGTCATCAAATGGTACCATTCATGGCTATTTGATCATGGTACCATCGCTGTTTAGCCATCTAAGTTCGTCAATTGATGTCCATCATAGCAATTATCCAAGTGTCTAAGCCAGTCACTTGATGGTTTAATCACAAGCTATACTTTAACCACTTGGATGATTCAGCCTATGTTTAATCCACAGCTGGTTCAATATCATTAATAACATGTTATAACTTTATACTCTTGGATGATTGCTATGATATTCCCATGGTTCATGATCATTTATAGCTATCATCAAACGCCAATTTCTGATGATTGACGCTGACAACAACGTTGGTCCGTAGCATGTGGTAGCTATGATGAACCCGTGGATGGCATCGCCGAGTCGCCTACCTTGGTCCTCTCCGACATCGTGGTGGACTCCAACCATCCCTTCTTGCCACTGCAGGGCCTCTCGTTGTGGGGCTTGGGCCTGGCTAAGACTCAAAGCATACAGCTGACGGTGGGGCTGGTACCTTTGGGGGTTGACATTTTAGGATCTTCCAACTAGCACTTGACCATCGAAATAGATGCGCCAGCAAGGCGGGATCATGATTTTCAGGATGGTTAATCGGCACTTGATGCGTCAGCAGCACCATGTGACAGGAAAAAGCTGGTTGATCACAGGCGGAAATGAGGGTCTAGGAGAAGTCAACGTAAATGGAATCCCGTTTGGCACAGCGCAGAAGCGGTTTCTGCGGTCGATGAGGTTGACTGCAGCACTTGATTGGTTGGGCTTTGTTGGGCACAGGTCCGTCCAGCTTGAGGCTCTGAAGATTTGCATGTTGCAGATGCCTTGGGCACACCAACTTCATGCTAAGGGAGAAAACGGTAAGTGTGATACTGCATCATTTTGGAATTACCAGAAAAACCACCAGGCAATCGCCAACTTTGATGACCAGATCAGACCCTATACAATCCTATACAACGGTTTTGGTCCTTGGGGTACTGCAAGTTATTGGGGTGTTCCGTACTGAACACCTCCAACATTTCCAGCCAGTATCTGGGAGTACTCATCCTTTTGCACCCATGGGCTTGTGTTTTGCATATCTTTGGTGTCCCTATCATGAACCTTTATTGTCCGTTCTCAACCAGCACCAGCCAACAAACCATTCACCATGAACCATTTTCAACCACAGGACAAACCATCGGTAAGCAGAATGAACCATTGTGAACATTGGTATCCATCGTGAAGCAGCATGAATCATTATGAACATTAGTATGAATAGTATGAAATCATTGTGAACCACTATCAGCGATCAAGCATTGCTTTCAACATCAACCATCGTCTGGGAAGTATCAACCACTTGACATTTCTCACCTCAGCTGCATAGCATGCAACACACCGCGGTGGCCCGGTGATGAAGCCCGGCAAAGCAGCGCCGTCGCCCGTGGTGAAGGCTATCAAAGAGGCAGTGGGTGCCAGGGCTCGTGGTTGTTGGTTGGTTGACGGGGATCCATCAGCGGTTGGGGCAACCTGGGGCTTTTACGGTGAACAGCTGGCACGGCACTTCAACGTAGAAAGTTCCTCAGGGTCAACTCAGTAGTAAATCTCCAGAGTAATTTCCAAAATTAGTTGATAGTATGGAGATTAGTATCATACTAATTCCTGAGTAGTAGATGCTCAACACGATTTGGAGAGTCTCGGACCACGGCTGGCTGTTCTTCCCGGTAAGTTGAGTCTTCCATACCTCGTTTCGTTGGTGCAAAGGCCCAAGATGCAGGGCGCAGCGGCTACCAGCAAGCGTTACGAGAGATCCGTGGAGGACGTAAGTCCAGCCATTGGAGTCTTGGTGACAAGGGATGGCAGGCGCATGCAGGCGCTGGGTTAGTGGGTGATGATGGTGATTCATAGTGAGTGCTAGTGGCTGGATGTTTATATCTAGTGACTGATAGTGGTTGATATATGGACATTTATGGTTGATGATGGTGATTCATCACGGAAATTCATGCTTGATAAGATGTATTAAGCGTGATAGTTCGGACGTTGGATACAGGTTGATGATTGTTGATTGATCGAAGACAATAGATGGTAATGAGAATGATCATGAGGCATCAAGGCCTTGGTTGAGATCAATTCTGGTGAGCAGAGCGCACCCACGGATCCGCTTCCACTGAGGATTTGGTATGTCTGGCCCACCCTGGCAGAGGTTCGAAAGACGTCGCGACCACAGAGACTTGGATCAACCGCCGACCATGGGATCTGCTGTGTGAAGTTGTGGTCGTCGTTGTTGATCCCATCTTATGATTTGCCCTGGTGTGGCGACTCATCACCCGGTGCACGTGACCCACAGTTGAAGGAAATTGAAGGAACCTTGTTTCGTGGGTGGTGAAAACGTAGACTTGATCAACAAGTTTAATTTGTTCACTGTTGTTGCCGGGCATCAATCCACAGTATCTGAATCGTTCACGGTTACTTAAGACTTCGATGGGGATTTCCCAATCGTCCAGTATCTTCAATCACTGAAACACGGTGAAAAACATGGTAAAACCACAAATTCCAGATCTGTCGCAGATGGTTCCATAGCAAAATGGCTGTGGATCAACATCCAGGTACCCTGGTGAACATCCCAAAAGTGAACAGCCTAAGCTTCCGGTGTTCACCTCCCCATCTATGCCGTGACTTGGCCACTGGCTGGTGGTTTATCACACCCTGCAGTTACCTGCAGTTCCTCCCAACAGTTGGGTCTCCAGCTCACCTGTTCCCCCAAACACTTAGATCCACTTAGGTTCACCTGATACCCTATAGGTACCCCCAACCCTTAGATCCACTTCGATTAACCTCACCTCAACCTTCACCGGTGGTCACCCCTGCAGCTCCGCTCAGTGAGTTGGGTCGCTGCACCGGCAGCGCCCGCCGCTGGCCGCGTCAGGTACTCCCTGCGTGATCTGACGGACGTGCAGAGCTTCCTCCGCGACGCGACGCTGCGGCAGCGGCTGGTGGAGATCAGCCAGGTGCCACGGGGCCACGCTGCTGGAGCCCCCATGAGATGCCTGAGATGCCATGGGATGACTGGGACCGGGCGGAAGAAAGCATAGGTAGAAACTGGAAAAACCCTGTAATGTCTACCCAATATTAATAAACCCCTGGTTGCTTAATAGGGGGTATCCACTCAAAGCCTTGGTTTTCCATCAAAATGGTAACCCCCTAGTTAATCAACCAGGGGTTTATTGATCCTGGGTTAACATTATCCACTAGAAACCGGCCTTTCTTCCATAGGAACCTGGTGGAAGAAACCGTAGGATTTTTCTAAGGTGCCAGAAACTGGCGAAACCATCCGGGAATGCGGAGTTAATGTGGATAAGTCAGAAAACTGAGATGCCAGACAAATTCATGGGATGAGACATGAAGTGGAAGTGGTGAGGTGCGTGGGATGTTTTTTTCGTAGGTCTTCCAAGTAAATTACCGAAGGCTCGGACTGTCATGGTGCTAGTCTCGAGCTGGGCCATGTCACTGCTGTGGTTTTGAAGCCCAAGTGATTTCCAGAGCAATCATCGTAGGATAGGATCGCCTAAATTGGATTCCTATATGGATCGAATCATGATAGGAAAGGATAGGATAGGATTTACTTGGTGAGGTTCACCTAAACGAGGTACCGGTGGCTGACACCAAACCTATCATGATTGGTACCCATTGCTGATTGGTAGCTCATTTATGACCAACCTCACATTGCTTGACCCTTACCTGAGGGGTCCACCGCTGCTCTTGCTGCTTGGTTATCCGACGTCGGTTCAACTACCGGAAATCACGACCAACCAGCTATCTGTGAACATCTGTCTTTTGGTAGGAAAAAGCTGTTAGCTGTGTGTAATTTCACCAGCTGATATAACTAGAAGCTAAAAGATACCCAAGGGGTTCTATGTTTAACTCAAGGTTGTACATAGTTGGGGATCACTACAATTCATTGTGATTCTGGACATAGCCAAAGGAGCTAGTTCATGGAAACTACCCGCGGTCGTTGCGTGAGTTGTCAGTCGTCCATAAGAACCAACATGTTGACCATTACTCACATGACTCATCTAACTACTATTGACACTATACCAACATGAACAATTATTGACAAGGTCAGCTATTAAACTGATTATTATTAGGGCCGGTGAACTACTTATCCTTGAAACCACTAATCATAATGAAGTATTCTGAACCTTTCTTAAGCATGATAAACTCACAATCTACTATGATGAGTTATTGTAAACTATCATCAACTAATCTCAACTAGTATTAAACATAGTTAATGTATATAATCATAAAACATAATTCATTCACTGATTATCATTACAATTATTGTCAACCATTGTTCAGTGGCCTTAACAAGGGCACTGTTGCATTAACCATGTCAAATAATCAAACCATAGTTAATGTGATCAGAATCATTTGTAAATTTGCCATTTTTTCCATAATCTATTAGTAAACCATCTCAGTTAAGCATACCTAGTCATAAATTGTTGATGATTAACAATAAATTAACCATCTGAGTTAAGTTGGTTAACCATCTTGGTTCCGTCATCAACCATTGTTAACCATAAGCATTGCCATTCTTAATCACCACTGTTAATCAGACTAGTTAGCTACTTTTCCATAGTCTATTAGTTAATCATCTTAGTTAACAATACATATTTAGCCATAATTAGTATGATTAACACGAGTGAACTGTTCCATCATTCTTTAACATTGATAATCATTAACCATTGTCAATCATCATTGTTCCATCAACAACCATAAGGCTGTGGGTCAAAACCCTGTACCCCTGGTTCCCCATCATTAACCTTTGTTTTCCCCATAGTTTGTTGGGTTTTAACCACCATTAGTTGGTAGCTTAATATTGACCCATAGCCATAAGAAATCCGCATTTTCAGCCCTGACCCGGGGCTTTTCAGGTGGCTCAAGGCCATCTGTCCAACGACGTGCAGCCGGAGGTGCTCTTTGGCGCGCGTGACTTGGATCGTGGCCGCGAGCCGAGTGATCGAAACCGTGGTGAGGGGTGGCTTAGTGGCAGCATGTCCATAGATTTTAATTTTTATGTCTTTTATATAGTGCTCAATCGTGGTAATATACATACATATATATATATATATATTTATATATACATATGTGATTACATATGTGATTACATATATTGAATATATGGTACCCATTGGTACCCCCCCAAGATCGGTGGTCAAGTTATTCTCAACAATAGGTTTGTATTGAATTATGTTTTTTGATTATTATTTTGATTATTGGTTGAAAGAATGTTCATCAAAGGTGGGGGACAAGAGACTGTAAATATGTTAAAATATAAAAGTATATATATAAAATTTCTTACATGCAAATATATATATATACATATCAATTGCTGAATTGTGCTATAATCTAGATTCATCAGGAAACATCAAAAAGCCAAAAATACAAAAAACAAAACTTGGTTGAGTCACCGGCAAAGCAGGCGGAAGGTGTCCCAGCCAATGTGGCTACTGCGTCTGCTTTGGGTGCTGTGTCTGGTGCACCTGCTACATCTGCTCTTTCTCCGTCCCGACCTGCTTCGAACCTTTCGCGGAAGCGGACCTTTGCTCAGTTGGAACGTTCCAAGACAGTCATTGACATCTCAGATTCGCCACTTCGCGCAGCGCCAGCGCCTGCTGCTTCTGCTCCTGAGTTTGTCGCAGCCAAAGCTGAGCTTGAAGAAGAGCACCCAGAACAAAGCATTGAGCAGGCGCTCGAACTGATGATGGAAGAGGACGAAGAGGTTGCCCGTGAGATGTTTGATGACGAGTGAGTGAGTGGCCTTAGTATGGTGGGTTGTAGTATGTTCTGGTATTGCCTAATATAGTTTGATATTTTAGTGTAACGTAGTATAATATTGAATAGCATTGTAAAATGAAAAAATATATGTTTTTTCGTTTGAAACCTGGTATAATAGTATAATATATTCATATTCAGTCTTTTTCATATAGTATATTATTTTTTCACATATTATGTTCTTTTAATACAGTCTGGTAAGGCATCGTAGAATTTGGTCTAGTGTGGTGTAGCATAGTATGGTGTAGTATGGCGCGGCGTAGTATAGAGTAGTATGGTGTAGTGTGGTGTAGTATGGTATTTGGTGTTTTGGTGCAATATAGTGTAGGATTTGATTTGGCATGGTGTCTTGGCATAGCCTACTATTTTATTGTAATGTGGTTTAGTGTGTTGTATTGTAGTGTGGTATGGTGTTGTTATACGTTGAGGTATGGTCTGGCAGGGTGTCTTCGTGTAGTACGGTGTCTTGGTGTGGTGTGGGTGGTAAGATATGTTGCGCTATGTTGCGGTGTGGTGTGGTGTTTGGTGTGGTGAAGGTGGTCTGGTGTGGTGTGGTCTGGTATGTTGTCTTGTGGTGTGGTGTGGTCTATGTGGTATGGTATATGTGGTATGGTGTGGTGGGGTCTGGTGTGCTATGTTGCGGTGTGGTGTGGCGTTTGGTGTGGTGAAGGTGGTCTGGTGTGGTGTGGTCTGGTATATTGTATTACGGTGTGGAGTGGTGGCTCAGTGTGCTGGTCAGCGCCCGTGACCCATGGCTGGCATCTTTGATGATGTGGTTATTCTCAAATTGCGGCTCTATCACAAATGCTGCTGTCGTTGTTATTTCCTGTTCTTTTGTTTGTCGCGCGGTGTCTTGGTGTGCTGTTGTGTGGTAAGGTGTGTTGCGGTGTGGTGTGGTGTGGTGTGAAATGGTGTGATGTTTGGTGTGTGGTGTGGTGTGGTGTGGTGTGGTGTGGTGTGGTGTGGTGTCTTGGTGTGGTGTAGTGTCTTGGTGTCGTGTTGTCTGGTGTGTTGTGCAGCGGTGTGGTGTGGTGTCTTAGTGGGCTGTGGTATGGTGTAATGTGGTGTCTTGGTGTGGTGCGGTGCCTTGGTGTGGTGTGGTGTGGTCTGGTGTGTTGTGGTGTGGTGTGGTCTAGTGTTTTTGTGGTGTCGTACGGTGTGCTGTGGTATGGTCTGGTGTGGTGTGGTGTAGAGTGGTGTCTTGGTGTGGTTTGGTGCGGTGTGGTGTGGTGTGGTCTGGTCTGGTGCAGTGTTGTGTGTTAAGGTGTAGTATGTTGTGGTACATGGTGTTGTCTTGGTGTGGTGTGGCATGGAAAGGTGTGTTGTGTTGTGGTGTGGTGTGGTGTCTTGGTGTGGTGTCTTGGTGTGGTGTGGTCTCTTGGGGAGCTGTGGCGTCTTGGTGTGGTGTATTCTCCTGGTGTGGTGTCATGTCTTGGTGTGGTTCGGTGTCTTGGTGTGGTCCTCGGGATTCGCCATCCAGACCAGCATGAGTAGGACTTCTACCTATGTGGAATACGTTTTGCGGCATGCCGAGGAGGCGCTGCGCCAGATTGATGAAGGTGCCTGCATCCTTCAGGTCTTACAGGAAGTAATGTTTCTACCGACTTTATGTGGTTTGCAAGTGGCGCGCCTTTTTGAGGTGGCGCGGCCTGATGTATTCAAGGCCAGGACATGCGCAGAGCTCGGCCCGGGTGCAATTGCTACGCTCCAGTTGCTCTTCCCTGCCGGCCCCAACCCCGCGCAGAAAAATGCTCGCTTGCCATATCTTGCAATAGATCCCGCCAGATCGATCCAGAGTTAAGGATCGAATCTTCGTTTTTGGCCCTAGAATGCTTTTGTCCTGGGAGGTTCGCTGCTTCCGGGTATAAGCGCAACCCTTGATGTGTACAGCTTGGAGAGACGCATCGTAAGTTTCCTGTAAGGTCAGGAAGATATAGACATTAAGACTGAGAAGGAGACATGTGGAAGACAAGTCGCTACATATATCTATAAATCTTTGTGATCGCCGATCTTGGAGGGGGGTGCCATATATGTAAACATAAAGACATATATTTATAATTCCGTATATTTCAAAATATTGACAATTATATGTTGGTTTGAATTTATCATAGCAATATGTGCGTATGTAAATTCAAAAAAATAAATAAATAAACAAATGAATCAATAAGTAAATAAATAAATAAATAAATGAATCAATAAATCAATAAATAAATAAATAAATAGATAAATAGATAAATAAATAAATAAATGAATAAATAAATAAATAAACACACACATATATATATATATATACGAGTATAAAAGTGATACATTGATATTGCGTACCCATAGGTGGCATGAAAAACTCAGTGACCGCATATATACCAGAAATTTTAGTGGTTTTATGAAGTAACGAACCAATGTCAAGTGGGGTGCACCACATAGATCCACATAGTTGGAAGACCCATCCCCAGGTCGCTTGTGCTTTCCCAAGCCTGGCCAGATCCGAGGCGTTGACGTGGAAAAATTCCAGGAGTGCTGCACTTGTGCCCTGGCGTTGGACGGGACGTCTGAGAGATGTGGGTCCATCCATGGTGGCACCACGACAGCCATCCCTTAATCATCACTAATAGGGTAACCAGCCTATGGGATAGTAGATGTTTGATGGATAAACCCATGTGATTGGTTCTGTTGGGGGGTTGTACACCTACAGACATGGTTACAGTATGCTGTCATGATGATTTTGTAACCTTAGCTCATGATCGAAAGGACTATAAACCCACGTGGCTATCATGGCATGATTGCAAGGTGGTGCTGTAATGGTTCATGAAATTCAACTGATGTTGATGATAGATTAGATTGAACAATGAAATGACATACACTGACAGTCTGAAAAACCATAAGACCAATACGGGTAAGCACCGTGAGCGTTCTTCAACGGTACAGCCGTAATGATACAACCATTCATCAAATTCATCAGGTATCATGACCGATAGATTGTATTGCTACCCATCATTACAACAATCTCAAAGGAATGAGACGTATTAGTAACGGTCGGCCATCGTCAATCATAGTTGATGTTTGCTGAAACTGGCGGACTGCTTCGGTCGTTGATTTTCCTCGCACGAACGCTATAAGCTAAGAACCGTCTACTACTTGCCCATAGCTATGGCATGTGATTTGCCCCTAGCAGCGTGCCAGTCATGTTCTTGCCATTTTTAGCAAAGTAACTACTATAGTAATTGGATTTCTGCCCAGTAACACAATTACAATGATTTTCCTTTAAAACTTACAACCATTGGGGCGGTGCCCATGGCGCACCACAACACCAGTGGCTTCCTAACAAAACGATGGGAAGATACATGAAGATACCCTGTCGACTATGGAACGCCTCGGTGATTTTCCGGATGATGCAAATCCAAGTAATGTTTGGTAGATTTCTCTCGTGTTGTTGTTCATGTTTAAATTTGTGTCGTTCTTCGTTAGTTGGATAAATTTTGAACTTCAGATACTCAGCTTTGCATTGCCAATATTTTCGTTGCCATCGGCTTTGGCTATTCTTCACACCATAAGCCTCCATGGTCCATCCATGACCCGCGCCGTTGAGGCTTCGCTCTGGTGGCCATCACCAACGGTGACAGGCCCCTGGCAGAGCTCATGATGAGCTGTTTGCAGTGGTTAGGAGGCGACCTCGATGGCAAGACAGCGACTTGGTGGAAGGAGTGGGGCTGATGACTGCTGCTGGGTGAATATTAACCAGCATATGATTGAATCAACCATCAATGTCGCATCAAGTCGTGAATCAACCACGAATCAACCATGAATCAACCATCCATCAATTTCGTATCAAGTCACCCTAACAATCCATCCAGCATATGATACTTGGAATGGAATGGCTAGTGGGATAGAATAGAATGGCTAATGATAAATGGAACAGAATGGCTAATTCACAAACGATGGTTGGAATAGAATGGCTAATGATAGTACACCAGGGCAACCTCCCCATATGGTGTAGTTCGGTGATTGTAGATCATTTATTTCGTTACAAGCACGGTTTAATCCTCGCAATTTCTTGTTGTTTTTTTTCTCGTGTTGCTTGAAAGTCATTAAGAGCAAGCTGTACGCAACGACTATATTAGCTATGTACTATACCTACCATGTATTGGGGTTCTCACATCATAGATGATTCCTGTACCGAGGAACCAATATGAACCGACAATTTTCATTCACATCACCGTTTCATCTCTGCGATATGGTAGGTATCTGCTGGACGGTATCCATGTGGGTCCCAAGAATTCTCAGTTTTCATGGATGATGACATAGTACTGACCAGTATTAATGTCAGATCCGTACTCACAAGTCACATATTTTTCCATATTTGGGATAGATAGAAGAGGTAAGCCACCTGTAAATGCTGCATTGCCCACTTCCAGACTAGTTTACCAGGGTGTAGGTGATGTTGGTTTGCTGGTTGTGAATCGCGATCGAGAAAGTCATTGGTAGGGCCTGGTAGGGATGACCATAGCTGCCACCACAAGGACTCCTAAGATGGAACCCATGTCTTTAGATCATGATTGGACATTCCTTCTGGACCACCAGAAGATTGTCAGTGGCTCATGCAGCATAGCTCCATGATGTAAGTGACAGTGATGTCCATCAGATCTCTTTTGGGTCCAATCTGGATGGTTACAACTCGGCATGGGAAGTGAAGTCTGATCCAACAGACATGACTTTCACATTGACATGGCCACCTTCAGCTGCATAATCATGGGAGTGGAGAGCCTTTCCACCTGAAGCTGGAATGCCAGGAACCAGTCTGGCTTCCACAAACATGGCAATGGCCAACGCCATGAAAATTCATCCGCAAATCCTATTGGTGGCGCATCATGTGCCAAGTTTTTTGCGACCGCACCCCCGAGAGGTGAAATATTTGAGCGAAGAGAATCTGCTGAAGGACTTCAAAGAGGTACGCCGTAGGATTCTCACTCCCTACCAGTCTTCCATGGATCAAATCCGCTTGGATGATAAGCTTACAATTGTGGGGACTGTGGCAGCCATGATTTGGGGCCCATCATTTCACTAAACATGGGCGAACGAACCATGATTTGCAACCAGTCTCCCAGCTCGCTAGCCATCATGCAGCATCATCTACAAATGTCAATCAACCATCATTCATCAGTATCTACCATTAGGGGCGTAGAGCCACTCATTAATCCTTCTCACCACCATTTTCAACCAACCATCATCATGAAATGCGATTAGTTAACCACAATCAACCAGCAACCATCATGCACCAGCATCTCCCATGATGAGCCATGATGAACCATCATTGTCAACATAGAGCCTCCTAGGGCTGTGGGTCAAAGGCCCTTGTACTCTTGGCTGTTCACAAAGTTAACACCCTTAGATTCTTGAGATGTTCGCGAAGCATCACCATCAACCCTCATAGTCAGCCACCATCAACAGTCATGAACCATCATGAAGTTCACCACCCATCATTATGGTATAATTAGCCATTAACTACAAATGCACCTGCTTTGGCGACCATTAGTATCCATTACCATTCATTTATCATCATTTTCAGCCACCAATATATCATGAACTTTCACATAGCCACCATGAATATCCACCAGCTATGCATTTTCAAGTCACCAGCGAATTTCGCCAGCTATAGCCACCATTGATATCCATGAACCATGTTTATTTATCATCACTTTTAGCCACCAATATATCATTCACTATCATATAGCCACCATGAATGTCATCATTTTTGGTCACCATTATCATCTAGCCATCATTATGAATTGTATTTCACCAGCTATGAACATCCATTAGCAATATTAGCCATTATATAATTTATCAGCAATTTTTGGTCACCAATGTATCATTCACATTTATTATCATGTAGCCACCATTCATATCCATCTGCTATGCCACCAATATACCATTCACTATCATATAGCCACCATGAATGTCATCATGAACCATTGGAAGTTATGCGCATTTTTACTATGAATTATCAGCATGGTTCATGAATATTAATGGTGGCTATCAGCTCGTAGTAAAAATGCTCATAGCATTCCATAAATAGACCATTAATATTTATGAACCATGAAGTTATGCGCATTTTTACTATGAACCATCCACCACCATCCACCATGAACTATCAGGGCGCCCCGGGGGCGGGGCCGCCGCGGGCGCCGGCGGAGCCGAGCGACGTAGCCCCGGCGGTTCCGACGCCGGTGGAGCCGACCTGCGCAGGGTGAAAAAGTCGTCAGCGTTGATGATGTTCAGTTCATGATTTGGTTGAGCGCTAGTTCATAGCATGGCAAGTTTGACCATTTGGTTGATTGATGTGGATTGTAATGGTCAAACTAGTTACTAGTTGCCATGCTATTGCTGAGTTGCTGATGTGTTGATCGTATTTGATTCGCTGCATGTGGACGGTCGTATGGATTTTGCAACAAGTAGCACCTGGAAGCATGGTTGCTTCATGTGGACTACCCCCACACGTTGGTCGCAACCGAGGCCTGGATTGCATGGGCAGTCCACCAAAGATCCGCAGATGCGCAATCCGCAGGTGGGCGGGTGATACGGAGGGTGCAACGGAGATGGGAACGCAGCATCCCCAAGGGCCACCCAAGGCGATATGAGAGCTAAATCCTGGGGTCATGAAATGGTTGGGTTTCTCCAAGGAAGATGATTGACCTTGGATGGAGCTCGATTTGGGTGGTTCAGAACAGGATTGGCCATGAGAGCTTGGCTATGTTTTGCATATGGATTCGTTGCTGTGGCGCGATTTTCTCGTGATCGTGATGATAGAAAGCAAACAGCAGACAACGCATCGAATGCAAAGGTGAACAACGTATCACAATATCATAATGGCGAATCTCTTCTCAGCTTTCACAACCACAGAATGAGATGAGGACACCAGGTTGTGCTGTGGCCATGGAAGCCCGGTGCATTAAGAGCACGAAATGGAACGTTTTTTTTTCACACAAACACACACACAAGCACACACACACACACACACTGATACATACAGAAAGCCTTATCGAGCAAGTGAGCTTGAAAATAAGCTTGGAGGGCCTTTCTGGAAACATTTGGACAAGTCAGACAAGGAACATCGCGTAAAAGCCGGCAAGCTAAGTAAACTAAGTAACCCAAGTACATCTAAGTACATCTAAGTGCATCTAAGTGCATCTAAGCGCATCTAAGTACATCTAAGTACTTAAGACAGGGTAGTACTCAGCAATTGCCAGTTCTCCTTTGCAAGCATCAGCTGTTCGCGACCTCCAGCCGTTGGTGCCAGGCCAAAGAAAGTCAGTCGCGCCTGAGACTCAGGTTGCGGTGTCAATAATGGGCTGGACGCCAGCAGGGATGGCTGGGTATAGAGGGACTGACCATGATTAAGATGTATTCAAATACATTCCAAACAATATAAACAAGATGGTGTGTCCACCTTAAATCATTCATTTCTGATTGAGATATCTCTGAATGTGACGGGATGACTCCGTGGGTGCGTTGCGTTGCGGTAGCCACCACCTTTGCTGAGGCTGGGGTTTCGGAAAGCGGCAGGAGACGACCATCAAGAGCCCGGGCAGCTCAGAGTGCGAAGCGAGGTCACACCAGGTTGGAAGCCACCACGAAGAGGATGCTTCTTTTGAGGGTGTGGATGAAGATGAAGATAGTGTCATGATGTGATGTGTTGATATAGAGATCTTACGAGATCTTTTTATAGTTATATGTAAAGGTAGATGGAAAATCATACATGGTTTTTGTAAATGTAGGTATCACTATTTGTCAACCAATCTATGCATACAGTAGTAAAGAAACAGACCCGTTGAGAAGACTCTGTGACCAAGCGCTTGAATGGTCCCGAATTTATATTGTTTTGTTTGAGCCCAGAGGAGGGGCCCCAGTGATGCCCCCAGACAAGTTGATAGAGCTATGATTGCTCGTGGATTGCAGGAGCCATGCAAAAAGCCAAATGCTGACTGTAAATATTGGACCATGCCTTTTAATGGGACTAGGTCTACCATCCAACTTCGAAATATTCATATTTACAACACAGCTTCATATTCATTTTACGGTCCAATGAAGCTTTGGATGGGAGTGTTTTTCATCAGTGGCTGAAAAGGCTTTCGAGCCTATAGACACCCAATTGGATGGGGAAATGTGGCTGCGTGCGATGCATACATAGCCATCCTGCAGTAGCTAGGATATAGAATTGGATCATTCCCTATGAGTAAATGACTTTGACATTGAATACGGGGAATTTTCTATCTATCCCAGGATGGCTATACAGATATATACACAGACATGTTCGCACATACATGTGGACAAGTAAGCACACACATATGCTGCAGAGATTGTCAGACTCATTCAATCCTCCTACCTCAGTAGGGCCATCTCCCTGCAGTCTCTGTTCTTCCCGTCACGGTTTCAGGACCCAAGCACAAGGTGGAGGAGTACTATGTGCAGCCTAGGCTGGTGCGCCGGGGAGGTATCATGGCAGTTATTATGAACCATCACTCATCATCACCATTGCAATCAGTTGATTGATCACTTCTAGCGAATCAGCTGCCATGATCACCATTTTATCTACCAGAACTGAATTTCACTATCATGGTATTTGCGTATGGTAACGCCTGATTCTTCAGCGTTTATCACCAGTAATTGCGAACAACAACTATTTACACACTCTGCAATGTTATAAGAAGCTATCCTGATCATGAGTCCCCTGTGATCAGTCATCATCATCATCATCATCATCGTCATCATCATCGTCGTCATCATCATCATCACCACCTTTTATCAAGTACAACCAACTATCACCAGCCAACAGTCACCGACCATCATTAACCAAGTAGCACTAACGAACCATCAGCAACCAAGCTGCATTTATCAAGTACAACTACCATGATTCAACATCATTACCAACCATTCATAAAACCATCATCAACCATTCAGCGGTATCCACTCATCATCCATGCCATAGGAATGATCAAACATCCATCATGCAACCGTCACCAGAACCCAAGGCCACCATCAAGCACAGCAACATTGTGGGTTATAGATCTTAGATCAGTGGTATTTCCCTACCTTCTGTTGCTCATCAGTTGGCTTATCAACTATCATTATTGGCATCAACTATCCCAGGTAACTCAACCGGTATTGGTCAAGCTTGTCCAAAAACCAACTGATCACTTAACATTCGTTGGCTTAACCAACCTCATCACCATCAGTAACCATGACCTGTCTACCTTTTGTTGTCATTAACCAACAACCAACCTGAACCTCAACCAACCAACCAACCAACCATGACCTGCCTCAACCAACCAACCAACCCATGTCATCACCATCAGTGAGCGCCAGGTTCGCCGCGGGCCGGCTCTTCGCGGGCGGCACCACCTTCGCGTCCTTGGCGGTTCCTTGGATTTTCCACCGCCGCAGCCAGGGCAGCCTCGGTGAACGTCCCGTAGCTGCGTGGAAAATCTGAGCATTTGGAGCTGGTTGATGCTGGTTGACCTATTCTGGTGGGTGCTTTGATTAAGTTTGATTGACTTTTTTGATTTTCACAGGGTTTGTTGACTTGCGAATATTTTTTGGGTTGAAACCACCAACTAGTAGTGAAAATGGTGCTTTTGAGCAGGTTAGGAACTACCAGGGCCAGTTTTTTGATGAAATTCTTTGCTAATCGTAAAAACTCGTGAGCTTGCTTTGGTTGATGAACTTTAGAAACTATGGTAGTTTGGTTGAACACCTATGTGGTTGTGTTTGCCACACCTATGTGTTGTGTTTGCCATCCTTCGCCAACACTAATGGTGGTGCAATGTGGTTTTCATATATGTTGATCATGGTGGTTGACCATAGTGCTTGATTCGTAATTATCAAAGGGAGACCTTTGCACTTGATTGATAGATGTTGATCGCTGCCAAATTGTTTGACCACAGTGTGAGCTCTGGTTGACTGATGATCAATTTTAGGGGGTTGTGAATAGAGGTGAATGGTAGGTATAACCAAACATCAGCCGATGCGGTTTGGACACAGGGAATGATAGCCAACCAACAGTACACAGATATTGATATTGTCGTATGAATCATGATGTTGAGTCAATGATTGACAGCAGTGATGCTTCAATGGTTGTTGGTGATAGTCGTCATTTCTACAGGTCGATGTTGATGATAAATGTCAATGTTAATCGCGAACAATGGTGCACAATTATTCATAACATTGGTAAACTATGGTAAATTGTTGATGGTCCTGGCTCATGATGGTTATGTAGTGATTGTTGATGTTGTTTCATATGGGTTACAGTACCAGTGATGATTGTACAATGTTTACGTACTAATGATGATCACAACAACTGGTCATACTGGATGCGTGATGGTTGGTCACTGATGGTCACCTCATGATGCTTACTGATGCTTGATCAATGTTGATGACTGTCCAGCGGTATGATGCTCAGCAGACACTGATTGAATCCACCAGGACGGCGAGTATTCTAGCTACAAGCCAGCCAGCCATCGTTTACTCATCAGAAAATGTTCCTACAGTAGTTGGCCATAACCAGCAAAAAACATGGGGAGATGTTAAAGTCAGGTAGTATGTTGGGCTTTACCATGTTAAACACAATCTAGTGACTATAGTTATTGCCAATTGGAACCAACAATCACCATGAGACATCGTGAGTATAGCGCCTATAGCAGGCAAAGTGCACGCTGAAAAACCTGTTTTTACCTTTGCTACAAGCTACAGATCAAGGTCTTGCTAAATCTCGAGAGGATTGGATGTGCTCGCTACTATGATCCTCTACTGTTATTTGGTTGCTCTAGAGACCTTCAATCATTCCTGCTGTACATCCCAATCAGTTATATCTCCTTGCTGTTACTGGATAAATCACCCTGTTAGTGCCAATTATATCAGCCAATCACTTCCTCCATAAGTTGCCACCTACTGTTATTAGTGTTGACCCTGTTACAGTATGGCCAATTATATCCTCTTAGTGGATATTAGTGTTGCCAGTGGAGCCAACCATCTTCTCGTCTTCAAGGTGTGGCAAAAAAAGCTCGCTGGGCCGAGGCCAACACCTTCTACAATCCCACCCTGATCGACCTCGTTGGGAAGCCGAACAGCGGGGCGATGACTTTGGAAAGCTCGGATGGATGGCTGCGGGCGGTGGATGGCCCTGGTGGCCCTGGTGGGGTGGCCCTGGTGGGGTGGCCCTGGTGGCCCTGGTACCCTTGCCAGTTCGCATGCCTTGAAGATGAACGAACAGGTCTTGGTTGGGATGTGAACTGCTGTGAACGAAGAATTTTGCGGGTTTGAATCATACCCAGAAAATAGATCCATGATAGACAGAGCATTTTCTCGTCGGATGACCTGATATGGTTGGTCCTTGGGAATGAATTCTTTGACCACCATGATGGATTTGGTTTGGTTTGATGGATTGATCGATTGGATCTCTTTTGCTTAATTTGAATGGTCAATCAATTGACTGGTTTGACTTGATGTCACTATTTCACCAGATTTGCTTGCTTAATTGGTTTATTGATGGTTTATTTCAATCCAATCAATCCAGGAAATTGTTTATTTCAATGACTTGCTCTATAGATCATTAATTGCTTGCTCGCTCGCTCGCTCGCTCCCTTGATTGATTGATGGATCGATCATTTGGTAGTTTCTCGATTGGTTTATTACCAGAAGTCATTAAAGAAGGGATGATAACTTGAGGTACCAAAAACTGGCCATCATTTCCATGAGATCCCGCAGTTTCCATTGGATTTCCTAACTGCGAAACCATGAGAAGCACTGGCTTGAGAAACCTCATGTAGTAGTTGTTCAACCACTATTGTTGGTGATGATCCCCTATTATTAATGGATCATTTCCCAAGTTGATCATGGATTCCCACAGGATTGGTGGATTTTTGTTGGTGACTGCCCCACCGTTCAGGTGAGCACCATGGTCACGCCGGGGGAACTCAGGGACTCTGACCCAGCCGCCTCGTTGAATGGTAGCACTTGCCTGGATGGATGGAAGGATCACCATGGCTCGGATTGGTGGATGATCATTGGTTCATGATTCATGGGTGACGGTCAGTGGTGAATCACGGTTGGAAATTGAAATTGGGTATTTTGTTGATTGGTAAAGATAAGATTTTCAGTCTGAACATGGTTGAGTGTTTGTATCAATGTTTCCCCTCAGTGTTGATTCTCTAAATGATATTCATGCTTATCAAGCACTATAAAGATTTTTGGTTAACTAAGCTCGAACATGGTGAATGATGCGCGATATCTTTAAATGGAAGGCCGGTAATGCGTCATGACCTACTGTAAACGATGATTCCAGGAATGGTTACTGGTGGTCGACAGTTGTTCATCAGCCATCTATATGATGTTTCCCTTGGACATGGCAGTGTGCAATCGGTAGCTCTGAAATTGATGCCGAAATAATGGATACTCAAGGGGTATTAACGGTCGGACCCGTATCATCACTTATTTTTTTGGACAGCCAATTTGTATACAGGGAATTGGAAGTTGGTTGTCCTATTTCCATTGTACGCAATCTTGAAACCAGAACATACTGTACTACAATAAGGGTATTTGTCCCTCAGATTTTGTTTGATGAATGTTTGCTTCAGGATTCAACATGTTTCTTCTTTCAAAGCCACATGCTAATTGTATCATCGTTGCACGGTAGGTTTCGCCTGCTTGGTAAGTTGGTTGCTAAGCCATTTCAATTTAGCTATGGTTAGCTAGTATAGCAGCTATAGTTGTGTCTAACTGGGACCACTAGTACTGTGATATTCATCAAATTGGCCGTGCTCCACGTACCAACTGGGGCCTCCAATGGCGCTTTGCGGAAGCTCAGGACGCATATTCGAATGGTGAAGCTCCCGCACTCATGGGTCAGCAGCTAAGAACGCAGCATGTGTGGCTGCTTGGGTTGCATGGGTTGAATGTAGCTCATTGCTCGGCTGCTCGGTTGCATGACTAGGAAACTGTTCACCATTATTCATCTCCCCTCATCGACCATGATTAACCATCAGTTTTTCAAGCTTTTCTTCTCCAGTATGAAGCTGTTATCAGCCATCATTAGCCATCATTAACCCATCAATAATTTTCATCAAGCATCATATATCATGAGTATTCAAGAGTGTTGTTGTTTACTGTTGCTCCTTATCCCTCATTTGTCTCATCTTTCAAAGCGGCGCCCGGAGGAAGGCAAGTCGTACTTCGAGCTCTTCGACTTTCTCCTCTGGAAGGAGACAGCACCAGAGAACCGGAACATTTTGTGGTCATCCAAGCAATCCAAGATGAAACTAGCCATCAGAGACAGCATCAGAACACAGGTTTTCACAGAAAATTTGTGGTCTCGGATAGATGGTTTCATCTTGGATACCTTGGTGAGAGATGATGTTGTTATTCACTTTGGTGTGAGGAGCAGACCGACAAACAACGGGATGACGTAATGAGCTTGGGCCCTGCTCACATTACACTTTAGTCCCAAGCTCTCGTGCTCCCAATTTTCCCAAAGTTCCCCTGCGAAAAGCAGCGATTTTGGGCAGCCACATGGGAGTAGCATGTGTTGACATTCAAATTTGGTTGCATGGGAGCATCTTCCCTTGTCCAACGTACCAACTGAACCTGCCATACTGCAAAGGATATGAGTCTTTCTCAAAATAGGGGCCTCTGCACCAGTTGTCATCGAGTTTATTACTCTGACTCATTTGTAGTACTCAACTAATCAACCATCCATAACTTTGAGGGTACCAATTTGAGAAACACCTTCGTATGTAGCTGTGGGTCACCCCTAGTAGCTACCATGAATAAAGCATTGTTTCCCCTACCAATCTGTTGGTTATTCCCCAATGATCTTTGGAAACGATTAACCATCATATTAGCAACACATTTGGAAATAACCATCATGAAGCATCATAACCATCATTAAATCAACATTTGGTTATCCCCAAAATGACCATCTTTCACCATCCCCATGTAAGGATGTTGGTTCCCAGTTCCCAGATGAGCGATCCCGATCTCCTACGAAGCTCCCAGTTGATTCGTTGCGCAAGGAGAAGCTTTTGGCCATCGGCATTTACCGAACGGCTGCGGCACTCAGCACTGCATCAGCGCTGGCACCAGGGCGGGGGACAACAGAGATGGGTTGCTGTTGCTTTAGGCTTTTCATGTTGTTGTTGTTGTTGTTGTCGTTGTTGTTGTTGTTGTTGTTGTTGTTGCTGTTGTTGTTGTCGTTGTTGTTGTTGTTGCTGTTGTTGTTGTTGCTGTTGTTGTTGTCGTTGTTGTTGTTGTTGCTGTTGTTGTTGTCGTTGTTGTTGTTGTTGTTGTTGCTGTTGTTGTTGTCGTTGTTGTTGTTGTTGTTGTTGTTGTTGTTGTTGTTGTTGTTGTTGTTG